>PVJC01002138.1:0-82672 GCA_004026665.1 Murina feae | reverse complement strand
CAGGATCTACTACAACGTCTCCGAAAAGCCTGTGGCTATCGACAGAGTCTTCAAGGACTGGGTGCCTGGGGGTGTCATTAGCTGCAAGAACTGTGGGGAAGTAAGTCCTGGGCCATGGCCCTCAGTTGCAGCCTGTAGAAGCCCTAATTCTGAGAGCCCAGCCTCTGCCACCAGGATGCCTGCCGTCTCTGGGATGGGGAGGCAGCCCTGCCCAAGGAGCCCCCAGTCTGAAGAGAGGGTCCAACCGCTATCTTAGGAAGCCCACAGGGTGATGAGGGAGATAGCTCAGTCTGACATAAGCCCCACATTCAAAGACTCTAACTTGGGGAGAGAAACCCAGTCAGAGCATAGACACCCAAACCCTACCATCTCTGTCCCGCCCCCAGCTCTGGGGTCTGCAGATGATCTACAAGTCAGTGAAGCTGCCGGCGCTCAAAGTCCGCACCATGCTGCTGCAGACACCGCGGGGGCGGGTCCAGGCCAAGAAGTGGTCCTCCGTGCCCTTCCAGGTGCCTGACTTCGACTACGTGCTGCACTGCGCCCAGGCCCTGTCCGACCTCTCCCTGGACTGAGCATCTCGTCGCTGCAGTACCCAGATCAGGCTGTAGGGGGCGGGAGAATCTGTAGCACCCAGCATCTTCCCTGAACAAAGTCAGTGCAGGTCCCTCCTTGCCTGAGTCACCAGCTCAGGGGCCTGCCGACCAGCCACGAAGGAACCCCAGGTGCCTAGACCGACTTCAGCTCCCACATTAAGGACGCAGCTGGAGGGCCACAGCTCATGCCCTGGCCCCCCTTACACACCCACACAGACACTTCTACACACTGGGTGGAGTGGGGGTGGAGTGGGGGTAGAACTGAGGCAGAATGGCCACACTATCCAGTGGTGCCCCCTTATCCATGCTTTCTTACTCCCAATGAACTGCGGTCCAAAAATATTAAATGGAAAATTCCAGAAATAAATGATTTTTATGGTTTAAACTGCGCACCACTCTGAGTAGCATGATAAAATTTCGCAACATCCTGCGTGGTCCCACCTGGGACATGGACCATCCCTTTGTCCAGTGCACCTGTGTGGTCTGTGCTGGCGGCCTGGTTGTCAGATCGTCTGTCCAGGTTTCACAGTGCTTGTGTTTGAATAACCCTTATAGCAGCCTATCACTACGTCACCATGCCGACGTCATTAACCTCCATCTCATCACACAGACCTTGAATCATCTCGTACCACAGGAAGGTGAGTACCATACAATAAGATGTTTTGAGAGAGACTACATTTACATATACTTATTACAGTATGTGTTCTAATTGTTCTATTATTAGTTGTTAATCTCTTACTGTGCCTAATTTGTAAATTAAATTTTATCATAGGGACGTATGTATAGGACAATACATAGCGTATGCAGGGTTTGGTGCTATCTGTGGTTTCAGGCATCCACTGGGAACCTTGGAGCATATCCTCTGTGAACAGGGCGACTGCTACACTAGGAATCACCGCAGTTTCCCTTGACCCTTTGACATTCTTTTTTTTTGAGGCTCCTCACAAATTAAAAATAAAGAAATAGAAAAATGGTGTAGAAAATGTGTAGTATTTTTAAAAATATTTTTTTATTGATGTCAGAGAGGAAGGGAGAGGGGGAGAGAGAGAAAAAAAAAACACCTGTCGATGATGAGAAAAAAATCATTGATTGGCTGCCTCCTGCACACCACACTGGGGATCGAGCCCACAATCCAGGTATGTGCCCTGACCAGGAATCAAACCATGACCTCCTGGTTCATAGGTCAATGCTCAACCACTGAGCCATGCCAGCTGGGTGAAAATGTGTAGCATTTGAAAAACAGATTTGTTGAGGCATCATTGACAAAATAAACTACATATTTATAGTGTTTAATTTGATAAATTTTAATGTATACATGCTCTTCTACAAGCAAGATAATGAACATAGCCATCGCTCTGAAAGCTTTCCTGGGGCCCATTATAACCCCTCCCTCTTTCACGCCCCATCCACAATCTGCGTTGTGGTATATTTTGAAGGTTACAAGTGTTTTGTTTTGTTTTAAACACCTCTTTTTGGTTATCATGTAACCTTATTTGGAGAGGGCATCAGAAGTCTCGATTTGAGAGCCATCAAAAATGTGAGGCCTTCCTGTCCCCCCCCCCCCGCCAAAGCTTCTAACCCCAATGCCCCATCTCCCCCCAACCCCAGGTCACCTCCCCTGGGTGTGGCGGAGGCCCAAAGGATCTGAGGGGTAGGCATGGGGTGGGGAGTTATAAAGGCCTAAATGTCCTGTTCTCATTTTAACAAGAAGTAAAGAAAGGCAAGATCTAGGTTGACTCTTCAGGGAAAGGGCTATTTCTGTAGGAAGAGGCCCAGCAGGCAGGAGTCACCTTCAAGAGGAAGGGAGGGGGCTAGGGCAGAGATTCAAGACTTGAGAGCAGCATGGCAGTCCTTCCTGCCATCTAACCTCTCCTACGTCGCCCTTGGTCCTGCCTCAGGGTAGATGGAAAAAAAAATAAAGTGCTCTCCCTTCCCCAGTATCTTCTTTCTTCAGTCCCCCACTTCTGTGGTTGAGAGCTAAACGCCCAGTTCTAGGCTTTTTGGTTTCCATCCCCCTAAGAGAGTGCACCCTTCCTTCCCAGGGTCCTTTCTCCAGGCTCTGGCTCCGGAGTCACCCTTCTCCCTCCTGTCCCATCTCCACCTCCCTGGGTCCCATGGGCTCCCACTTCACCTTCAGTTGTCATGGCCCCTGCCAGCAACGTGCCTTTTACAGGTCAATAAAATTAGCGACATGGGGGCAGAGCGAGGGGGCGGGGCCCAGGGGTGCTAAGCTCAATGGCCTTGAATGCAGCTGGACACACGGACGCCTGTCATTCCAGGGCTAAACAGTGACAGCTGAGGGACCTGAGCTGGCACTGCAGTGGAGGGGGGGCTGTTGCAGGGAGAGATGGACTGAGGATACAGATGCCCAGGGCACCTAATGGTCCCCGCAGTGGCCTGAGCTCCTGGATGGGGGACCCTGACTTGGAGGGAGGCGTCAAGATCGCGCCCACCCGACCACTGGGAGAGCTTTCTGGAGCTCAGGTGGAAGGGGGAACTCGGGCAAGGAGGGGTTCCCGGGCTTTCTGCTTCGTGTGAGGCGTCTTCCCAAGGGGCCACGGCCTCCGAAGCAAGGCTCCTGAGGAGGCAGCTTTCCTGGGGTCCCCAGGACCCAGGCATCCTAACTTCTCAGCCCTCAGAACAGCCTGAGCCCCAGGCCTCCCTCGTGGCTCCCCCTTCCTCCCCACCCGAATAAGCCGGCCCACCCACCCGGTGGCCACTCTGGGAGGGCTGGGCCTGGCTCCCCCGGCCCCGCCCCGGCCCCGCCCCGACCCCGCCCAGACCCCGCCCCTGATCCTCTCGGCCCCGCCCCGCCGCTCGCCGGCCCCGCCCCGCCGCTCGCCGGCCCCGCCCCCGCCCCTCGCCGGCCCCGCCCCCGCCCCTCGCCGGCCGCCCCGAGTGCTGCGCGCCCGAGCGCACTGAGAGCAGGTGGCCGCGGCGAGCTCCTCTCTGCCCCGCAGGTAAGTCAGCGACGCGGGCTACGGACCTCGAGGCCAGCACGGGAGAACAAGGCAGCTCCGGACACCTGTCCGGTGCCCTTGTCTCAAAACGGGGGGGACCGCAAGGGACAGTGAGGACATCCTTATGGGCTCTGGGCTCCGACGTGCTGCTTCTAGCCGGCGGGGCTCAACTCTGGGGAAGTTTAGGGGCTCCTGGTGCTGATCCCCGATGCCAGGGCCGCTTTGCCGATGGATGCGAAAAGGCAGAGCTGGGTTTTGGGCACCCAGTTTTCTGGAGGAGAGCAGGTTGGGGTTCGTGACCACGGCTCCGGGTAAGGAACCTCTGACCAGCGTGGCCCATGCCTCACCCCAATGCAGCATCCTATCGCCCCCACTTAGAGAGCGATGGGGGTGACCCAATTGGCTTCTGTTCTATGTGCGAATGAGGTAAGAGCCGAGGCGCCTAGAACAGCACGGCTGAGCCGGGTTTTCTGACGAGCTCCGAGGCACCTGCGCCACTTCTTTACACCTGGGCACAGATATGCGCGGGCGAGGGGCGAGGGGGTGAGGGGCTGAGGGAGTAGGGGGCGCCCGGATTGCCTGGGGGACCTATGGGCCTGAGGACTGATTAGATGGTTTCTGTGTCCGTGTCTCAGAGCCAGGGTGGGGAGGTGATCGCAGGACTGGCCCTTCCTGCAGACATGGGGTGCGTTTGCACCCTCCGTGGGATTTGGGCTGTAGGAGAGGGATCCTGTCCCTCAGAACCTCACGGAAGGCTTCCTGGAAGAGGAGGTCCTGAGCTGACCGCTCAGGTGGGATGCTCGGAGCCACAAAGGAGAGTCGGACTTTGGGCCTTGGTGCTGGGTTGGGGTAAAGCAATGGACGCCGAGCTGTAGCACAGAAGCAGGTCAGGATACTGCCAGGGACCCAGCCAGGGCCCCGGTGAATGTTCCAAACCTACAGGCAGACCAACATCCCAGCTTAAGTGGGCAGGCTTCCTATGTCCAATCTCCCGATGGCATTGTTTCCTCCCACCACACACCATCACTGTCAGAAAGTTCCTCCTGTCTGACCTTCATTCCTTCTGCTTCTGGGCCAGCTTCTTGCTTCTGGGGGCGACTGCTGCAGTGGAAACAGTGGGGGCCTCGGGGTCAGTTAGACTTGACGGAGTGCTAGCACCTCTGCCTGCTGTGTGACCTCGTGCAGGTTACTCACCCTCTTTGAGTTTGCTTCCCCATCTGTAAAATGGGGATAATAATAGAACCCACCTCATAGGGTGGCTGCAAGGATTAAGTGAGAATATGCCCGTAGAGCGCTTAGCACAGTGCCTGGCGCCTGGTGAGGGCTCAGCCAGTGTCCGTGTCCCCTCGTGTGTAGGACAGCAAAGCCGACCTGCAGGGGGTGGGGGTAGAAAGATTTTTTTAAAACTTGGCCAGTGAGAGTCATGCCCTTCATCACCACCATTCCACCAGCTCTCACCCCTGCTGGCTCCTGGGTCTCTTCTGGACCCATCTGGGCTGCCCGGGACCCCTCACCTCCTCATCTCTTAGTTGCCCTGTTTTTGTCTCCAGAGTAAGGAGAGGGACCCAGCAGGGCAGGGGCCAGTGGCAGCAGGACCCCACTTAGGAACACACTGGCTGACACCCAACAGAAAAAAATGCCCCCTTGTCATCACCTCCTTGCCGTCCCCACCTCCAGAAATCCACAAGTTGGGATCAAGCTGCACTTTTTACAGGAAAATAAATAATAGAAGTTACTGAAAGTTCTGCTTGGGGATCGTCCAAGCAGCCCTCCAATGGAATGACCGCTTCAGTCCCTGGCCAGAGGTTTGGAGGCTGCTGGGGAAGGGTGGATCTTGTAAGCACCGTTAACCCTAGACAAGGGAGGGGTGCCTGTGCCCTAACTGGGCACTTCCCTGGCCACTGCCCTCCCTGTGGGGCGAGGAATCAGCAGGGCCAAGGGGAAGAACCTGTTTACCACCTTCAAGACTGCAGTCCCCATATCTGTGACTCTAGAGGCCTCTGCCCAGAAGGTCTGTTTGCTCCCAGCCCATCTAGCCTCTGCCCTGGGCCTGTTCTCAGGGCAGCCTGTGCTACTAGGTGTGCACCGCAGACCTGAGGGACCGCTGGGGACAGCCGAGGACATCTGTGTGCAGGGCATGACGGTGGAACTAGGCTGTGAAGCCGGGTGTCCACATACGTGCATGTGTAGAGCAGAAAGGAGGCAGCAGTGGGAAGGGAGTGATGGCCGGGGCCAGCGTGGGAGTGCAGCTGTCTCCCTCCACAGCATCGTCCTCCTGCGGAACTCCCGGAGCCAGCAAATCCGAAATGGAACCTGGTTTTCCACGAACTTATGAAAATATATTTGAATTAACAGTTTGTTTGCTTGATTTATAACTTTTAACTAGTTAGACATGTGTGTGGGGGCCCTCATCTGTCCTCTTGCCCCAAGGCCTGCAAATATTAGGGGTGGGCCTGCAGAGCCTGCGACCGACGCTGCTGTTCTTTGGTGAATTCCCTTCCTGCTGACTGTCCCCCGATATAGTCCTGCTCCTGTAAACAGAAAGCTTTCCCAGACCAGGAAGGAGTTTCAAGGTGAAATGAAGACTGTCAGCTGTCACCAACAAGCGGTCCCCCAGTGGGCCTCCTGACCTCATTCTCCACCCAAAATTGGGACAATTTTTTTTTTCTTGTAATGTCCTGTGATGCTTCCGAGGAAAGGATGAGCAGGAGAGGGGCTGCTTATCTCCTGAGTGTGGGGAGGGTGTGGGCACTCGCTGGACCCAAGGAGCAAGGAGGGAGCTAAATGAGGCCACAGCAACAGGAGGAATGGAAGCTAGACTTGGGCGGAGGGCGGGGGGGACCAGGGCCAGACCCACCATCCCTCCAGCTGCCCTCTTAGAGGGAGCTGGGCCTGTGGCCAGGGAGGGGACCATGTGTCTGTAATGTGGGTCCTCCTGTAAGTTTGCATCTTGGGCTTCAGTGGGAAAGGATGTGGGGGCAAGCTGGCCAGCCGGGGGGAGTCATTCCTGGAGGAAATGAATGGCGCGTTGGTCATGGATGGAAGTTGAGTGCCCTGTGGCACCTGGACACACCTTCTGTCCAGAAGAGAGAGACATGCGGCCTTTTTACGGCCATCTCGGACTCACTCCCTCCTTTCCATTCGGGCTATTTGAGGATCATACCTGCCACCTTGGCCTCATTAGGGCTGTGGAGTGCTTAATGGAACTGGACGCACACACATCTAAACGGGCACACACACAGCACTCACACTGAGACACACACGCAGGTCTGTGTGCCGCCTACACCCGCAGATGTTGCTGTCTCCAGTTGCCCAACCCCAAACACCGCTTCAAGTGCAACCTGGGAGTGGAGCCCCCGCAGACCCCCCTGCACACGCTCTTTGCAGACTCCCGAGCCTTCGCCACCGTCGCAGTCTCAAGTTCCCCCCTGGGTGACTTTTCATTCACCTTGGGTGACCCGCCAGCTCCAGTGGTCAGGAGCCAGGTGCCCGCAGGGGTTCAGTGTTGGGGAGAGAAGGAACTCCCTGCAAACCCCAGCCAGGCTCCAGGTTTGGCACTTCTGCTCCCCCAAGTCTCGCAGAGGGTCTGAGGGGCTGAGCCTCTCCCAACCCCTCTCCCCCTGGGTAGCTCTGTGAGCCTCTCTGCCCCAGCCTGTGTGCCTGTCCTGCACCTCCGCTGTGCTCTGGGCTCGGTCCTGCACCTGCTCCTGTGCCTGTCATTCTGTTTGTCTCTCCTCTCTCCCTGTCTCTGAGCCTCTGTTTTTCTGTGTGTCTTTCTCTTCCTTTTTCTCTGTATGGATGTCTCTGTCTGCCTGTCCCTGATTTTCTGTGTGTGTTTCTGCATTTCTCTCTCTCTCTCTCTCTCTCTCTCTCTCTCTCTCTCTCTCTCTCTCTCTTTCTCTCTCTCTCACACACACACACTTACTTCCTCGCTCCTTCCTGCTCTCAGCTCTGTCTCTGGTGGTGTGGCATCTCTTCAGTCGTCTTTCCATGTCCATGTTTTTGTCTGTCCCTCTCTCCACCTCTGCCTCTGAGTCTAGGTGTCTCTGTCCTCTCCCTGCCTGACACTCATGAGTCTTCCTCTCAGGGGAATAGGAGAGCCACGTGTCTGAGGGTAGAAGAAGGTGGCAAAGCACCCGAGGGAGGGGCCGCATCACTCTGGGCCCCTCCAGTGCCCGGCACGAAGTCGGGGAGGACAGCAGCCTTCGAGAGGGCTGATGTTGGTCCCTCTCCCCCAGCTCCTCTGCTGAGAACTTGAGATCTTGGGGATTTTGGCTCCAGACTCTGAAATGTTGTTCTTCAGTGACAAGGCCCAGGGACTTGTGGCCAGAGCAGGGCTGGGGCTTCAGGGTGTTGGGGGAGAGAACCCCCGTCTTGCTGGTTGATCTGATTGGCTTTGGGCGGGGGGGTAAGGTGTCGGGAACTTGGAATCCCGGCAGAAGAGGTGTTGACCTGAGTGGGGCTGAATTGACACTTTTCTTTTTCCTCGAAGCAGCCAAGCTCAACGCACCCACCCCAGGCCCCAGTTTCCTGCCCCAAACCACCGGGCTCCCCACCCTGTTCCAGATATTTCTGCCAACTGCCCCTGGGCCTTGGGGCCTGTTCAAACAGGCCCCCTGCCCTCTCCCTGGGCCTCCCCATAGCTGTGGGCCTGCCACATTGCCATAGCTTCTCACACAGGAGTGGCTGTGTTGGCTGTTTGTTTGATTAAGGTTTCCTTGGGTGGGGTGGAGATCGCCCCCCCCCCCGTGATACTTCACCCCACTTCAGATGCCTCGGCAGGAGGCCAGGCCGGACTCTGCCATGCTCTCACTGCCCTCCCCAGGGCCCCGCCTGCCCCTCCTGCATCCCCAAACCCCAGACTCCTCTGCCCTCCTGATCTCAGGTTTGGCAATTCCTGTCTCTGACGCCAGCCACTGCACAGGCAGGACAGGGGCGTTTGAGACACTCCCCTGCACACACAGCCTCGTCCCTGGCCGAGGGGAGGGAAAATGTCCAGGGAAGGCGCTGAGAACTGGAACCCTTCGGTTCTCCCGGGGGTCCCAAAGAGGAACACATGAGGTGTGGTCTCCAGAATGGGGGAGAAGTCTGCCCATCTCTTACTGGCCGAGACTTGAACCAGCAATAGAGAGACTTCAGCACAGGCATGATTGCCTCAGGAGTTTGGGGCCCCTCCCAGAATCCATCCCAGAATTATCTCCCTGGGACGCCAATGGTCTTTCTAGCCCTGGATTTTATATAAGAACTGTCTCAGTCTACCCTGTGAGCACCAGAAAAGGTAACAAAATCCCAATCCGGACCCCGCTGGTGGTTGAACCAGGAGGTCACGGTTTGATTCCTGGTCAGGTTATCAATTTCCAGTGTGGGGCACGCAGGAGGCAGCCAATCAATGATTCTCTCTCATCATTGATGTCTCTCTCTGTCTCCCTCTCTCTGTCTCCCTCTCCCTCTCCTTCCCTCCCTCTCTGAAATCAATTATATATATTTTTTCAAATCTCCATTGGGGCAGAGTCTGGACTCGAACCCAGGCCTCCTCACTCCCCACAGCTGGACCTCCTTCCAGGACAGAGCTAGCTGCTCCTTGGCCACACGGAACTCCAGGCTGCAACCATTTCTTGGTTCTCCCTGTATCTCTCCCTCACCCATGTCTCCTCCATCTTCATGGGCCTGCAGTGGAGATTCCTGTCCCTCTCTTTGTTTCTGGCTGGGAAGGGAGTGTAGGAGCAGGTACATTCTGTGACCTCGTTCTGGAAGCTGCTGTCCTAGTTAGCAGCTTCCTGAGGGGAGAGGGACACGAGAAGCTTGTGGAGATGGTTTCAACCATTTGGGTGCTAATTGGGCATGAGACTGTCCCTAGGTTGAGTCTGGGACAGCTATTCCCAGGCTACAGGATGAGATGTGGGAGTGGAGAGGCCAAAGAGGGGATCAGGAAGCTTCCCCAAATAGCCTGGCCAGCAGCCAAATGTGGGAGCCAGGCCCTGGGGAAGGGGGCAGCTAGCCAGTTGGCACGTGGGCCTGGACCTTGGGAAGCTGGGCAAGGGGCAGAAGTGAAAAGGACTAGTGCTGTCTTCTCTCTTCTCTCCTGCTGACATGAGCTCCCATGGAACTTGCTGTCATGAAGAAGGGGGAGATAAAGGTAGAAGAATGTGTCTGTACCTGTCCCTTTTCTCTCTCAGGAGCCTTGTGAGCCCCACCCCATTCTCCTTCGCCTCACCCTGATTTATTTATTCATTCAACAAAGATTTATTGAGCACCTACTATGTGTTATACTTGTAGGCCTTGCCCTGGGAATTCAAGGAGGAAAGGGTGAATAAGAAATAATACAAGAAGCCCGGCCAGCATGGCTCTGTGGTTGAGCGCCAACCTATGAACCAGGAGGTCGCAGTTTGATTCCTGGGCAGGACACATGCCTGGGTTGTGGGTTCGATCCCCAGTTGGGGCATGCGGAAGGCAGCCAATCAATGGTTCTCTCTCATCATTCATGTTTCTAGCTCTCACTCTCTCTCCCTTCCTCTCTGAAATCGATGATATGTATAATTTTTTTTTTTAAAGAAAGAATACAAGGAGACAGGAGGGAAGTCTACCTCAAGGAGGGCAATGTGGGCAGTATTTCAGCATCAGCCTGAGAAGGAGAGAGGAGCCAGGAGGGAAGGAGTGGTCTGGGCAGAGAGAACGGTTCCTGAAAACGCCCTGGGGTGAGGGAGCCTTGCTGAGCTCCGGGAGAGAAAGAGCCCAGTATGGCTGAGCACCGTGAGCAAGGGAGGGAGCGGCGCAAAGACAGAGCGGGGCGCGCAGGGTATTCTGACCTGGACATTTGGACCCCAAGGATGTTTTGAATGCAAACATTTGAAACCAAAACATACCGACACTGGGAACTTTTTTAGAAAGTGTTTTCCTGAGGTGGTGGCAGAAGGAGACTTGACTTCGGTGGTGAACACACAGTACAGTGTACAGATGTGTGTTGTAGGATTGTGCACCGGAAGCCTGTGTAATTCTGTTACCCAGTGTCACCCCGATAAGTTCAACAAAGAAGTGGGGGGCAGAAAGTGTTTCCCAGCTTGAGCGCTATTCATTCAACTTAATTTCTTGGTCAGATTTCCCCATTTTTTTCTATGGGACAGTTAAACAGATTTCCTTTTTCCCCCCAATTCCATTTTAATTTTATGGAAATTATTTCCACCAGCATCAATTCTGTATAAATTTTGCTGCCAAGAATTGATTCTTTGCCCTGACCGGTTTGGCTCAGTGGATAGAGCGTCGGCCTGTGGACTCAAGGGTCTCGGGTTTGATTCCGGCCAAGGGCATGTACCTTGGTTGCGGGCACATCCCCAGTGGGGAGTGTGCAGGAGGCAGCTGATCGATGTTTCTCTCTCATCAATGTTTCTAACTCTATCCCTCTCTCTTCCTCTCTGTAAAAAAATCAATAAAATATATTTAAAAAAAAAGAATTGATTCATTAATCAATTCGGCACCAATCAAAGGTTCCTGAGCCTGATCTCAGTCGTGTGCAACTGACGGACGTCCCAGTTTTGTTAATCTCCACCCAAGGATATTTTTCCCATGGATTTTTAGAAAGAGTGGAAGGGAGAGGGAGAGACAGCGAGAGAGAAACATCAATGTGAGAGAGACACATCGATCGGCTGCTTCCCACACATACCCTGAGGTGGGCCAGAAATCGAGCCTACAACCAAGGTACCTTCCCTTGACCGAAATCAAACCCAAGACCCTTCAGTCCACAGACCGATACTCTAACTGCTGAGCAAACTGGCTAATGCTAAAGTTTGCATTTTAAAAAAGATTTGTGGGAACTGGAGAGCATTATACTAAGTGAAATAAGCTAGGCAGTGAAAGAAAAATACCACATGATCTCACTCATTTATGGATAATAAAGAACATTATCACCTGATGAACAAAAAGATTGATACAGAGGGAGAGAAGCATCGAACAGACTGTCAAACTACAGCGGGAAGGCTGGGGAGGGTTGTGGGGGGAGTTAAGAGATCAACTGAAGGACTTATACGCATGCATATAAGCATAAGCAATGGACTCAAGACATTGGGGTTGGGGGGCTAAGGGCATGTGCAGGGGGGTGCGGAAGGCCGGGGGAAGGTCAATGGGGAATAAAAGGAGACATGTGTATTACTATTTGTAATATGTTAAACAAGAAAATTTAAAAAGAAAAAACAGATTTGTGAGCAAGATTGGATTCTTCTGTCCACGTTAGTCACTAACAAATTTCCTTGTATCCAGTTCTAACCATTGTCCGTGTACCTTCTACCAGCAATGTCCTCAGGTGGGGAGCTGGATTCATGTCTCAGGGAATCTGGGGAAGGATCTGACAGAAGGAGCGGGTTGGGAGGAAAGAAGGTTGGGATAGGATTCTCTTAAGGCACAGAAGCCTTTCCAGGGCTTAGGCAGCAGAGTGACACAATCGATTTGCTTTTTTCCAAGGTAGGCTCCTCTGGCCCTGTGCAGAGCAGACTGGGAGGGCAGGAAGTGGAGAAGTGGAGGCAGGGAGGCCAGAGAGGAGGCTGTTAGCCAATCCAGATGGTGAAGAGCAGTGAGTGGGCTGAAGAAGTATTAGGGAGGTGGAAGGCCGAGGCGATTCCTGTCCCGCTCCCCAGGACCCCAGCACGACCCTCCTCACAGGCCCAGCGTGACCTCCGTGTCATGCCCCACCCTCAGCTCCTGCCCCTGCCTTCCTCCAAGGCCCTAGACACCTCAGACTCTGGCCCCTGCAGTTTGCACAGGGTGGAGACTCAGAATGGGGGTGTTTTCCTTGGGGCTCCCTCCCAGCCTGTCTCCTGACTGAATGTGGCCATGGGTCAGGGATGCCCTGCCGGGGGTGGGGGGTTGGGGGGGCCCTTGGATCTGCGCACCTGGAGCTCGTGGCCGGAGCAGCCGGGGCGGCCGCAGAGCTGGCAGTGAAACACACTCAGACACAGGGTGCTTGTTCGGCCCCTGGCTCCAAGCTCAGGGTGTGGCCCTGGGCAGGGGTACAAAGAGGCCTCTGTCAATGCATGCATGGCACGGGGCCCACCTGGGCCAGGCGAGGTGCCTGAGGAGTGAGGGAGATGGACTGGGGGGGTACTTGAGAGAAGGCTTGAGGTGACACAGACCTGAGATGTGGGTGTCCGCTGGGCCAGGTCACTTCCTCACCTGTGAATGGAATCTTAATCCCGGCCTCCAGACCCTGGTGGATCAGCAGGACGCCCTGGGCTGACTGACTATAAAGCATCGCCTTCCTAGGATCATGTATTTGTTAACATTATTTAACAAACACGTGGTGATTGCCTTGTGCCTCTTGCTAAACACTTTATAATTGTTGATTCATTTCAGCCGCATAACGCCCCTCTAAGAGAGGTACCGTTTATCCTTATTTTACAGATGGGAAAACTGAGGCACGGAGGTAGCCAAGGTCCCACAGGAAGTGGCAGAGGTAGGATGGGAGCCTGGGGAAGTATGGGTACACTGTGGTGCTTCCAGAGAGGAGGGCATGGGTGGGCCTTGGGCCAGGCACCTCAAGGGGGCACTGATTCTTTAGCGGGTCTGGAGGGTATGGGGCAGGCATCGGCCTTGGAGGAGCCTAACTGCCATGTCTCTGACCCCAGGGCCTGGCTTCTAGGGCAGGGCTAGGAGCCAGTGGGAGGGAGAGAAGTCAGACTCCAGGAGAGGAGTCCAGGGAGGGAGACCCAGGGCAGGAGAAGGGGTGGAGCTGGGATCTCAAGGAGCAGGTCACAAGCCTGGCGGCTTTGGCCCAGAGCAGCTGTGCCCAGGGGAGGCTGGGGCAGACCTGGTATTCCTTCACAATGATGAGTCATACGGTGTGGGGTGCCAGGCTTGGTGCCATGTACTTGAAGGAGCCAGCCTGACCCCTGGGAGCCCAGGGTCTGGTCAGACTGGAAACATGGACATGGGACCGATGGGCAGGGGGCTCAGCCAAGGAGAAGAGTCCAAGCCCACACGTGGGGACCTTGGGAACTCATGATCAGCCTAGGCGCGTGTGCAGGACTTTGCCTGGCAGAGAAAGGGGGCGGAGCTTCCCAGGGGTGGAGGGCTGTGCGGTGGGACTGCGGCACTGAAGCAGCAGGTGGTCCTGGTGGGCGAGGCCTGGACCAGCGCTGGAGAGGTGTCTGAGCTGGATGTGCTGTCCTGCTCACTTCCTAGGCCTGTCCACTCTTCAGAATCTCCTGGGAGCTTGTTAGGAAGGTAGACGCTGGGCCTCGCCCCACCCCTGAATCCACACCCCTGGGGTGGGCCCATCCCAGGATGCCTGGCTAGCTCCCCAGGGATGCTCACCGGCCACGCTCTTGGGAGTTCTCCCTCTTTGCACATCCCCTGGGCAGAATTTTAAAGCCCGAGACTAATCCTGCCAGAACCCCCGAGGAGGGGCCCGGGCAGCAGAGGTTTTCCAAGTTGCCAGGAGATTCCGGAGAGCAGCCATGGTTGAAGAGCCTCAGGCAGGCCTGTCCTTCATGTCAGCCAGGTCTGTGCTGACCGGGCCCCTCCTCAAAGAGGCCTTCCGTGGCCACGGGTCCTCCTTGACCTTGTGTGTTTATCCTCTTATCAGTGTGCCCATCCACCCTAGATCGCAGGCTCCATGAGGGTCTCTCGTGACCTTTGCTCACTGCTGGATCCCCTGGCATAGGATGGAGGGCCTGGCATATGGCAGATCTCCACAGGTGTTTACTCGGTGCGTTTACCGAGCCCGACTGTGCCAGCCACAAGGGGAGACCCTCTCCCTCTGTTGTCTCTTAATTCTTCTAACAACCCGATGAGGTAGATGCTACTGGGCCCATTTTACAGATCAGGAAAGTGAAGCCCAAGGTCTGATGGCTCCAGAGCCCAGGCTCCATCCTGGGCCCGAGCTGCCTCCCGCCAAGCCCTGGGAGCAGTCCTGCTGTGGGAGGCAGCCGAGCGGTCTGGAGGCTGGACAGCGGGCCTGCGGGGCCTGGGCCGTGTTGAAACAGCCCGTCCTTGGGGTGTTTCCTGGAACCTCGCAGTTGGGTTTGAAAGGCCTCCTTCATGGCCTGCAAGGGCTGTGCCTTCACCGGCTGGACCTGTTTGAGAGGAGGACGCCTTGATGTGGTCGCAGTTGCTCCCCGGCCAGCAAGGGGGACTGTGGCCACCCCACCGTCTTCCACAGCCAACGCCCTGGAGGCTCTCCCCTCCCTCCTGCCCCAGGTGACCCTGGATTCTCAAGGTCATCCTCAGCCTCCTCTCGCCTCCATGCTTCTGCGGTGAGGATGGGTTAGGTTCAGTTTCTCACACTGAGGAAGGGGAAAGGACCCCAAAGTCCAGTGGGGTGAGCAGGGCTGGGAGGATTCTGCTGGACAAACTAACTCAATAAAGGCATCAGGAAATGAAGGGTGGGTCAGAGAGACCCACAGATCTTAATTTCCACAGGGTTGATCCTGGCTGGCAGTCAGGGCCTCTCCCAGCCTCTTCTGAATGCAGCTCTTTAAGTAAGAAGTGAAGGTAGCCAAAGGCACAGTGAGGACCCCCTAGTCCTTCCCATCCCGTCCACGGGGCAGTCTCCCCTGGTAATCTGACTCCCTTCTAGACTGCTGCTATTGCATCTAATATTCTGGGGAGGGGGCCACCCTTGCCGTGGGCACCCCGGTTGCCAGCCACGTGTTTTCTAGCTCCTACACTACCCAAGTGGCTCTGCCCAGCTGGGCGAGGAGGTTGAAATAATTTCCGTTGCATTGGCAACAAACACCGATTGGATACCGCTCTGGGCTGGGAAAGATTGGGGACGTGCTGGCAGTGTTGGGGGCAAGATGATGGGCAGGAGAGGGGGTCTAGTCTGGGCATGGGATGGACACCCTGGCTTGGGAAGGGGATCATTGGTAAGGTTTTGGGGGTTCAGCCCAGGCCCATTTGTCTTCCTTTTCCTTTTGCCCCGTTAGTTTCAGAGCACAGCGGAGAGGAACTTGTTCCTGCGGTCTTATCACAGCCCCTCCTGCTGGAGCTGACAGAGCCATCCCTCACATCACAGCGGCTCTTTACAGTTTGCAGGGTATTTTCTATGCGTGTTATCTTATTTTTTTTTTAATATATTTTTATTGATTTCAGAGAGGAAGGGAGGAGAGGGAGACAGAAACATCAATGATGAGAGAGAATCATTGATCGGCCGCCTCTGCACACTCCACACTAGGGAGTGAATCCACAACCCAGGCATGTGCCCCACCCGGGAATTGAACCGTGACCTCCTGGTTCATAGGTCGGTGCTCAACCACTGAGCCACACTGGCCGGGCTCCATGTTGTCTTATTTAATCTTCTCAGCTGTCAGCCTGGGGTCAGGGGAGTTGTCATTATCCCCAGCTCACGGACAGGGAACAGGTGTGGAGAGAAGGGGCGTGTTCCCCGTCACAGGTTAGTAAGTGGCACAGTTGTAATGTCAGTGCATGTTTGATGATTCCATGTTACTTATGAGGCCCCCAAATTCCTCTCCCAGAGAGATACACACTCATCCTCTTCCTGGCTTCTCCCGCTCCCATCTCACTGCTACTCAGAAGCAGCCTGGGCCTGGGGGGCGGGGGTCATCCCCTCCAGCCCCCTGCCTCTACCCCGGGGAGGTGGAGCCTCCTCGTGGCCGGTGTCAGGAGCTCGTCTGGCTGTGGTCCAGGAGAGGGTGGCGGCCGCAAAGTCAGGGGAGTCAAGGGTGTCAGCTGCTGCTGTTTCTTTTTGGGCAAAGACTTTTAAAGTTTAATGTGATAATCTCGTCCTGATTACTGCAAACCGAGGACCTCTGGTCCATCCAAGAATTCATTACCAGCCTCACACGAGAAGCGGGAGACTGTGCTGGGCCCTCCAGCCTCCGCGCTCCCATCCTCACGCGTGCTAGGAAGGACTGCACCTTGGTTTGCTTTTGGTTTGCTGTGGTGCAAAGAAGGTGTTTCTAGGTCAGGGCAGAGACGACAAACTAGGACCGCCCTACTGCACGACCTGCACCAGGAGACCCCAACCTTCCCTTTTACATCTGAGGCGTTTCTGTTCTAGAAAGGGGCTGCTGAGGAGTCTGGGTGCGAGGCCACTCAGGGGGCATCAACATCCGCCCAGGCAGGGGTACCCGAAGCCATCATGCCCCCGACCCCATTTGACTAGTGGGAAACATCCTGCCAGCCCAAAGTCAACCAATTAGCACTATGTCTGGTTCTGTGTCCCGAGCGCCTGTCTCATTATTTGGGGATTTATGTCTCGGTCACCATGAAGGACAACTGTCACAGTTTTTCCACTGGGAGGAGCCTGGCCAGCCCTAGGGCTCAGGCGCAGGAGGTGGTGCCATGCTGCTTGGGGCAGGATGGGGATTTAATTTCAGGGGGATTTGCGATGGGTGGGGAGCCACCCTGGGCACATGGTGGCTCTGGGCTATTTTAGGAGGCAAACGGCTGGCCCAAGGGGGAGGGAGCATAGAGGACTTGTTCAAACCATCAGGGATTCTGCCCTTTCAGTGGGAACAGGGAGAACCCAAGTCTGGGGCTTTTCCCACCTGCCGGGAACCCAGGGGTTCAGAACTACGATGCCACTGCACCCCAGGACAGGCAATGAGAAGCATAGAAGCTGCTGGCTGGTCAGGGGTCTGTGGCTTCTTGCCCGGGCCCCTTGGCTTTGCCTCAGCTCAGCCCTTGGTATTATTCGTATGAACAATTAATCTAACCATCTCATCTTTGTAGTAGAAATTACACCCAGGAAGGGCATCATGGGGCAGGGAAGAGGGCCAGGCTCACCCGGGGGCTTGTTCTGTACGGGCCCCTTCCAAGCCGGTAAAGTGGATTGCGGAACCCCTTCATCTCTCTGAGCTTCAGTGTCCGTCCCCAAAGCAGAGACACAATCGCCTCATTGATGACACCCATGTTATCAAGTGGGCACATAGGGTGTCAGGGATGAGCTCATGCCACCCTCAGTGATGTCGTTATGTATTAACTGCCCCATTTTACAGATAAGGAAACTGAAGCTCAGAGAGGGAAGGTAATTTGCCTAAGTTCACACAGCCCATTCCACTTCTCATGCCCACATTCCTTTCCTCAAAACCAGCAGTATGTACTGGTTTCCAGGCTGGGAATTCACCACAGCCTAAACAGAGGAAGGGAGATAACTGAGTGAGACTGGGCAGCAGTGAGAACTGAGTGGTCTAACTAGAGACTCTGTGATTTTATTTAGACTAAGGGTTACTTCCTGGTCAGGGGGAGGGCAACAAACAGGGGTCTGAATCCCTCCTTGAACAAGTGGTAGGCATGCAAAGGGGCGCCAGCGCTACCTGGCTCATCCAACTCTCATTACTCTGAGGAGGTTTTCTGTTTTCTTCCTCCTCACCCCACCTTTATAGCAAAATCATCATCATCATCATCACCATCATCATCATCACCACAGGTCATATTGGGATAAGGCCTTTAGAGGCACCATGACATAGAGAAAAGAGAGCCTGCAGTTCAGAGTCAAACAAATGAGGTTCAATTCTTCCCCGTTCTAGCTGTGTGTCCTAGGGCAAATAAACTAACCTCTCTGAGCCTCCCTTTTCTTATCTTCAAAGTGAGGAGAGAAATACCAGCATTTCAGGGCTATTAGGAGGATAAGAGGGATCAGTAAAGGTTTGGAAAGGATGGGAAGGGGGAAGGGCCTGGAATACAGACACCCCACAGCTAAAGGCCGTGTTTGGACTGCGTGCAGGGTTGGAGTTTAGGAGTGTGTTATTCCTAGGTATCTAGGTGAAGCCACGTCTTTGTGGTGGCACTAAGCTGGCACCTGTGGTCTTGCTGACTGATTTGGGCAGGCTGGGCAGAACGGAAGAGCCAGCAAGCCTGACTTAAGGTCTGGTGCTCCCAGTTCAAGAAATCACTCTCTTTGGCAACTAGATGGGGGTGCTTAACTTGCCAGCATATTACATGAAAATAGAGGTGGGGTGTTTCATGGACCCCAGCTCCACATAGAGCTGACTCAATAGTGCAGAAAAGTTAAGGAGTGGACAGCATTGATGGAGGACAGCGTTGAGGATGGGAGGTGGTGGTCCAGGTGATTCTTTTTCTGTTCTAAGGAGAATATTGAAAGCTTAATTATGTTTAGAAGGATGTGACTGGAATAATGAAACACCTAGAAACCATTTAGTCAACACATTTAAAAAAAAATAATTTTATTGAATTTTTACAGAGAGGAAGGAAGAGGGATAGAGAGTTAGAAACATCAGTGAGAGAGAAGCATGGATCAGCCGCCTCCTGCACACTCCCTACTGGGGATGTGCCCACAACCATGGTACGTGCCCTCGACTGGAATCAAACCTGGGACCCTTGAGTCCGCAGGCTGACGCTCTATCCACTGAGCCAAACTGGTTAGGGCTAGTCAACACATTTTTTAAAAATATTTTTTTTTATTGATTTCAGAGGGAGAAAGGGATAGAGCAATGGAAACATCAATGATGATGGAGAATCACTGATTAGCTGCCTCTGGGGCCCTTGACTGGACTCAAATCTGCAGGCCATTGCTCTGTCCACTGAGTTGAACTAGCTAAGGCTCAACACATTTTTATTAAGTTGCTTAGTTTAGGTCAGTTGGTTACCATGCAAGGTACTGGCAGAATGGAGTGAGTGCAGCCCAGAATTGACCCACTCAGTGCAGTGGGGTGTCCAGGACAGGGTTGGGAGAGAGTTCTATACAGTGTGATAAGTGCAGTGTTAGGACCCATAGGAGGTGCCCTGGGAGCACATGGGAGGGGCTTCCTCCTGGAGGCGGGAAAGAATGAATAGTTGAGGGACATCGGTCTCTTTAGCTGGGAGAAGAGACCTCGTAGAAAGAAGCTGCCAGTGGTTTTCAGCTGGCTGCAGAAAGTGGGGTGTACTTCTCCCGAATGACCAGGGAGCAGATCTGGAGCCAGTGTAAGGCTTTAAAGGAGAGCCGCTCTCAGCCCCCATAGCAATGGCGTTTCTGTCATTGAGAATATCCAACAATGGGGTGGACGTCTCAGGGGGCAGTGAGCTCCCTGCCATTGTCATGTTCAAGCAAAGGCCAGAGGGTAGCTTGTGAGGGACAAATTATGAAAAGGACAGGGTGACCTCTAAGATCCCTTCCAAGTCTGAGCAACTGCAGTTCTCCACGGACAGACAGGATGTGGAGTGTGACTGGATCAGGTTAGGCGATGGGTGTGCTGCGGATGGCAGCTTGTACCCGGTGTACCATGACTCTCATCCTCCCCCTGGCTTTATTTATTTATTTGTTTTTAGTAACTGCTTTATTGAGATATAAATCACATACCACTCCATTCACCCTCTTAAAGGGTACAATCTCTCATACACTTTTTTATTGATTTCAAGGAGGAAGGGAGAGAGAGAGAGATAGAAACATCAATGATGAGAGAGAATCATTAATTGGCTGCCTCCTGCATGCCCCACATTAGGGATCGAGCCCACAGCCCTGACCAAGAATCAAACCCATGACCTCTTAGTTCATAGGTCAACGCTCAACCACTGAGCCACACCAGCTGGGCTATAGTGTACAATTTAACGCGTATTTACTTTTAGAGTGTAAACGAGTTCCTGCATTCATTCAACAACTATTTAGCAAGCATCTATTAAGTATACATCAAGCTTTACGCTGGTGCTTCAGATGCCTGGGAAATAAGGCTCTGAGGGAGACAGGTACATATCCAAGCACAAGAATGATGTGTTGGGAGACATGCTAAGAGGGAAATTAACCAGGAGCTGGAACAAAGGATAACAGGGCTAGGGAACCAGGCCTGGGAGGTGACTTGAGCTGAGAACCAGGGCACAGCCCTGTGAACCCCTTAAGGAACCAGGGAACAGCCCTGTGAAGGTCAGGGGGTGCTCCAGGCCGAGGGAACAGCAGGGGCAGAGGCCTCCGGGCAGGAGGGAGTTGGTGGGTGTGAGGAGCAGGAAGAGGTGTGGAGACTGTAGCAGCGGTCGAGGCATTGCCAGAGCTGCCCACCAAGGACCTCCTCTCTGGCAGGCGTGGTCACATGAGGTACGTGAGCTGCGCTGATACTTCTCCTTTGCATACAGGAGTCACTTCTGTCCCCTTTCTTGGGGACTCACTTTTTTTTTTTTTTAAATCCTCACCTGAGGATATTTTTCCATTGATTTTTAGAGAGAGTGGAAGGGAGCAGGAGGGAGAGAGAGAGAGGAACATCAACATGAAAGAGGCACATTGATTGGTTGCGTCCTACATGTGCCTGACCAGGGCCAGGTGTCAAGCCTGCAACTGAGGTACTTGCCCTTGACTGGAATCGAACCCGGGACCCTTCAGTCTGCAGGCCGATGTTCTATCCACTGAGCCAAACTGGCTAGGGCAGGCACTTCCTCTCTTTCTTTTTTAAAAAATATATTTTATTGGTTTTTTTATAGAGAGGAAGGGAGAGGGATAGTTAGAAACATCAATGAGAAACACTGATCAGCTGCCTCCTGCACGCCCCCTACTGGGCGTTGAGCCCACAACCAAGGTACATGCCCTTGACCAGAATCAAACCCAGCACCTTTCGGGAGCAGGCCCACGCTCTATCCCAGGAGCCAGACGGGTTAGGGCAGGACTCCTTTCTTACTGCCTCCCCAGTGATGGAAAGATGGCAGAGCTCTCCTAGGAGGTCAAGCCACCAGCCCTACCTCTTTCCCGCCCCTGCTTGGCTCTTGTGCTCCTGCGTTGTGCCCCAGACCGACTGTCCACTGATTCCTTGGGAGGAATCAGCAAGGAACTCTAGCCCTGACTAGTGTGGCTGGATGGGTCTCAGGTTCGATTCCCGGTCAAGGGCATGTACCTGGGTTGCAGGTGTGTCTCTCACAACGATCTTTCTCTCTGTCTCTCTTTCTCTCCCCCTCTCTCCCTTCCACTCTCTTGAAACAAAACAAAACAATGTAAAAAAAATACCCTCAAGTGAGGAGTAACAAAAATGAAATGAATGCACCCCAGCTACACAGGGCAGGGTAGGGGCGTTTCCCCACCAGCAGGCCGCTGGCTGTCTCTTCTGCCTCCAGAAATGGTTCCTAGGACCAGTCTGGTCTCCCATTTGGCGCTCGGTTCCCTGTGCGACTTGGATCAGTTGCCTCATGTCCCCAATCGTTCATGTCCTGGTCCGTAAAATGGGGATCAAACCAGTCCCAGCAGAGTAGTTATGAGGATTGAACGTGATCCCTCTTGGCACCCAGTAGGTGCTCCATGAATGTCAGCTTCCTCCTCTCCGAACTTTTCCCGAAAGACGGGCCACTTGCAGGGGGCGCGGGAGGTCGCAGGAGGCCAGTGGTAGGTGGCCACTTTGGGGTCCCCTTCCCTGAGTCTGGGACCCCTGGGAATCTGAAGGGCGCTCCGACCTGACGGGCCAGCCGTAGCAAGAAAGTTTCCAGTGGACCCAGCCATTTGCGCAGGGAGAGCCCTGCAGTCCCCTCGCCTTCCTCCCCCGGATCCCCACCCTGTCCCCCTCCGCAGCTCGCTTGCCCGCTCGCCGGGCTCCGTTCCGGGCAGCGGCTCCTGGCACCTGCTCTGCGTGGCCGCCCAGGGGCGGGCTTCGGAGGCGCGGCGGGCGCCCTGGGACGCGCGGGCCGGACTCACCCGCGTGCACCCCTGGGAGCCGCGGATACGGGTCTCGCTGGGTGGCCGCGGGCAGCTGGATGCGGCCCCGCTCGGTCCGGGAGCGCCCTTCAGGTAGGTGGCCGGCGCGCCCCATCCCGGCCCCCGCGCCCCTTCCCGGCCCCGTGCGCCTCTTCCCGGCCCCGCGCGCCCCATCCCAGCCCCGCGCGCCCCATCCCGGCTCCCCGCGCCCCTTCCCGGCCCCGCGCGCCCCATCCCGGCTCCCCGCGCCCCTTTCCGGCCCAGCGCGCCCCATCCCGGCCCCCCGCGCCCCTTCCCGGCCCCCCGCGCGCTGGGGCTGAGCGCCCGCGCAGGCTGTGCGCGGCCAGCGGCCAGGACCTTGTCCCACCTGGAGTAGGGGTGGGGGTGGGAGGGAGGTGGGAGACTAGGACCCCAACTGAGGTTGGGGGGGGACGGACAATGAGAGTGATGGTGAAGAGGAAGGGCGGCTGAGACCCCGGGCAGAGAGGAGAGACCCCCACGCTAAGGAGGGCACCATTCTCCGCAGACAGGGCTCCACCTAAGGCCGCCTCTTCCTACGGAGTGTACAGAACCCCAGAACCAACCCACCCTTACCAGCCCCTGGGACAGAACTGAATGGAAGCAGGGAGGGAGGGACGTCCATTGTCTCTTTGGGGTGTAAAGAGCACAGTGCTCGCACCTTCCTCCATCTCAGCCATTGGAGCTGCCTGCCCTGCCCCTCCCCCTCCAGAATGCCTCCTCTTCGCCAGTGGGCATACGCTGGGAGCTGCTGGCCTGCCTCAAACAGCCGGGACCTCCCTCCCTCCTCCCTCTGGCTCCTGGGCCACCTGGGCCGAGAGTGAGGTTTGGGGGCGCTACTGCTCAGTCCTGTGGGGAGCTGGGCTGAGAGCACAGGTGGTGGATGTGGCCGAGTTGTGCCAGGATCCTGGGCCCAGGGGTTTCTATAAGGGGCCCTGGGGGATGGGGCGTGTCTTGCACACACCAGGTTTCCTAGGCCTTGCCTGGCAGCACAGGCTAGAAAAGGTGGCGCTGAGGCCAAAACTCCCTTCCTAACGCCCCCACCACTCACCACCCCTTTAGAGGCAGCTACTCTGTGTTGCCCTGTGGACCTTGCAAGGAGAAATGCAAGTAGGTAGCAAGAAGGGTTTCCTTCCTGCGGGTGGCTTGAGGGTCCTTGGGAGGAGTCTCGCTGTCCAGGAGGGCCTGTGGGACACCCACCCAATAGGGCGTAAGGACCGAGCAGGCTGGAGGAGGGGACATGGTGGGGGACAGTGACCTCATCCCTGAACCATTATTCTCCTTCACCTCCCGTGCCCTCCCCCTCTCCTTTCCTTGGAGCTGAGTGTTGGCTGTCAGCACCTCTTAGCCAGCTCTCTCCTGCAATCCCCTGCACCCAGCAGTCCGGAGGAAAAGGTGACAGGCTTCCTATGTCACCGCTTTGGGTGGGAAAACAGCCATGGCTGCCTTGGTTTGCCCAGTGCAATGCCCACCTGGGCCCTGACATCTGGACCAGCTGTGGCCCAGTCCCCAGGACCCTCTGCTTTGGGGATGTGTGGGCTGGCGGTTGACACAGCCGGCCCCACTCAAGCCATTCTACCCGCAAGGTGGGGGTCTCTGGCTCCTCTGGGGAGTTTTGGGTATGACTCTGGGTGACCCCAGCTCTCTGGGCGCACAGGATGGCTGGGGGGTGCCCCTCTGTGGTGGCCACACCCTGAAGTGGGTTGTTCCCCCTGCCTCACTCTAGGAAGCTGTCAGCCTTGGGAAGGGGGTGGCGGAGGGCTCCTCGGGGGCCCTGAAGAGGCAGCCAGACCCAGGAGGGCTCATACTTTACTAGGACAAGGACAGACAAAGCCTCGCCCACCTCTGCCAGACACTTCTCTCTGCAGCTGGGTCAGTGGGGACGGGAGATGCCACACTCCTGCTCATGACCCGGTGAGTCATAGATGGGAGAGAACTGGCCCTACTCACCTGCCCCTCTTTTAGACTCTGAGCTTCCGTGTCCTCATTTGTAAAGCCTCACAGCGCTGTTATGAGGGTAAATGGAAGTGATGTTGCTACAGTGGCCGGAAGGCAGTGAGCACTCACCACTGGGCAGTTCCGTACCCAGCCCACGGGCCTGCCCCCACCTCCTGTGAGGCAGCTGCTCCGTGTTGCCACTGCCACACCGCCTGCCTGCGCCTGCGAAGGACTGAAGGGATTAGCTCAGCCCAACCCCCTCTCTTAAAGACCGAAACCAAAGCTCTGAGGGGCAGGGACTGGCCCAAGGTTGGCCAGCCAGCCAGGCTCCCTTCTCATAGGCAGGTCCTGGGACCTGGCTGGAGGAGGCAGGAGGGTAAATGTTGGCAGCTGTGGGGGAAAATACCAGGATGTAATTGGGCTCATTGAAGGTTTGGCGAGGGAGCCCTTCATGACTGGCCAAAGGCTGGGGACAAGCCGAGAACCTTCCTCTCCCGTTAACCCTTTGGCAAAAGTCGTTTTTTTCTTGAGGGACCCCTTCCCAGGCTGCAGCTGGAAAAGCCTCTGGCCCTCTATTTTATGACCTCCGAATTTCCTTCTGCTCAACCCTCCTTGGATAGGCAGGCAGAGAGTTCCACCTTACTGCAGGCCCCGAGGGCCCCACTGAAACCCAGCCTGAAGGCCATGGTCACTTTGCAAGATGGGGCTCTGGGTTGTGCTCCCGCCACCCCAATCCCTGCAGCTCCATACAGATGGACACACAGACAGGCAGAGAGACAGCAACCCTGCCCTCCATCAGCTCTCCAAGTGGGAGGCTCCCTCCCATTGTCCAACCTCCCCCTCCCTGCTTCAGCCTCAGCCCATCTCTCAGGGAAGGTGAGAACCCAGAGGGATTTACCGCCCCCATTCCTGTGTCGAGCACAGCGGAACAGACACCTGGACATACCCGTGCTCTTTTGCTCTGCTTTCACCTGTTCTTTTCTTGAGTTCAGTTCAGTTCTCCCCCTTTCTTCCCACCCCTTCCTCCCAGCCTCTCTGGCTCTGGTTCCAGCTCCCCCTGACCAGGATGTGGCATCTCCCTGCCTGGCACCCCGGCCTGGTAGGGGCTGGGCAACCACAAGCCTCCCCGGGAGCCCTGAGTCAGACAAGTTCAAGTTCAGGTCCGGCCGTAAAACCTCTCAGAGCCTGTTCTCTAATCTATGACGTGGGGTAATAGGTTAATAATAGTGCCCACCTCATGGGGTTGTTGTGAAGTTTAAGAGCGATCCAGTGTGTAAAGCACCTGGCACACAGGAAGCTCTCAATAAAGTGGCTGTCATCATGAAGAAGAGGTGGCCTGGCAGCTAGGTGGTAGAGAGGGGGTGGGGAAGTCTCTAGAAGCAGCTCTTGCCCGGCCATGTACTTTGAAGAAAGTCCACTCTCCTACTCTGGGACTCAATTTCCTTTTCTGTTAAAGAGAGCATGTGGGCCAGGTCCTGTCCAAGTGTGGGTCCCGCTAGGGTGAGTCATGCTAGTTCTGAACAGGGGCCAGGGCAGGGAGTGCTGACCTGCCGGTGGTGGTGACAGGGGTTGGATAGATGTTTGTGTGCCCTAAAAATTGCCCACCCCTCCATGTTTTCCGGGAGGGAGCCCTAGCTCGGCTGGAGTGGTGTAACTCCTGAAGGGACAGCTGGGAAGGCCTGGGAAGGCAGGGCAGGCTGTGGCAGGCCCAGCAGCCTGGCCGTGCAGGACACAATTAGCTCCGGCATCCAGGAGGGCCCTGTGAGCCCAGAGGCCATATATCACGGAGGTTTAATCAGCCTCATGGCAGATACTTGTCTGCTCTCTTGAGCCATGTCCTCGGCCTGCCTGTCATAAATTGCATGGAGATTTTAAACTCTCTCTGTCCCCTTTCTGGCAGGGGGCAGGCAGTTCCCTTGGCATGGCTGGAAAAATCTCATTACCCTGACACCTCTTACCCCTGGCCAGTTGGACCCGCCCTCCAACATTTGCACCTGGTACTTTCTTCCTGCCCTTTCTTCCTGCTGGGAGGGTGGGGGAAACACTTGTAAAGAAGGAGATAGCTATGGTGACCTCCAGCTAGAGGTGAGAGTGTACAGAATGTTGGCAGAGGTTCAGTGCAGCCTTGGCGATGGGGGTGGGGTTCTCACAAGGTGATGGGAGTAACTTTCCAGTGTGACAGAGCTGTGCCCTGGACTCCAGGCATATTGCTCAGGCTCTTGGCATGCCTTGGAGGGGCAACCTAGTTGCCCCAGGAGTGTGGAGGATCGGGGTCCTCCCTGCGTGAAGGGGTACAGAGTATCTTTCCGTCTGATGCTCGCTGCGCCACCTGGAGGCTCTCTCTGGTACTGCATTCCAGCCACACCATTGTGCATTCACCTATGATCGCACAAGTTGAATCCATGGTGTGTTTTCTACGGCTGCTGTAACAAAGTACTGCAAACCGGTGGTCTGAACAACAGCCGTTTGTTGTCTCATAGTTATGGCGTCTAGAAGGTCAAGATCAAAGCGTCATCGAGGTTAATGCCTTCTGAGGGCAGTGAGGACATCTGTTCCATGCCTCTCCCCTAGCTTCTGTGGTTTGCTGGCAAAGTTTGGCACTCCTTGGTCTGTAGAAGCATCACTCTGATCTCTGCCTTCATCTTCACGTGGCATTCTCTCTGTGTGAATGATTGTGTCCAAATCCCCCTATTTATAAGAACACTAGTCATATTGGATTGGGGGGCCACCGTGCACAGTATTGCCTCATCTTAACCTAAGAATATGTGCAATGACCCTGTTTCCAAACAAGGTTGTATTTCGTATTCTGAAGTGCTGGGATTTCAACATACAAATTCGAGGGGGCACCATTTAACCCATAACACGAGTCGAGTCTCGGATGTTCAGTGACAGTCTCATTCCATGATATGGGCACAGCGTCACTCACATAATCACAAAGCTACACAGTGACATACACACAGATTGAGCAACTCAGATTCACCTGAACAAACAATGGGGTAACAGGGGTAACAGAGACCTTCGCCGTGACCCAGGTAGGCCATGACAGACGCACACGGTGCCAGATCCCGAACTCCACTGCCAAGCTGCCAAGCATAGCCACAATGCGGATTAATGATAGCTGACTTTTATAGGACACTGAGGAATGTTTGTGTAGTTCAGTTCAGCTAATCCTCACATTATGCTTGTGACTTAAAAACTGTTAGTCATCATCCCATTTTACAGATATGCAGATGAGGGAGTGAGGCTCAGGTCATATAGCCGGTAAGTGGCGGAGCTGAGATTTGAACCCAGGTGCGAGTCAATATAGAGCTCATACTGTTTTTTATTGTTGTTGTTAATCCTCACCTGAGGATCTTTTTTCCATTGATTTTTAGAGAGAGTAAAAGGGGAGAATAGAGAAGAGAGAGATAGAGAGAGAGAAAGGTGAGAGAAACCCATCAATTGGTTGCCTCCCACATATGCCCTGACCAGGTCTGGGGATTAAACCTGCAACCTAGATACATGCCCTTGACCAGGAATCAAAACTGCAACCCTTGGGTGCGTGGGCTGATGCTCTAACCACTACTCACTGGCCAGAGCTAGAACTCATACTCTTAATCGCTGTGCCCCTCTGTTCTATGCACACGTGGTCCCCACACATGTAATGACAGATATGTGGGAGCACTGCCCATAGAATTGATGAGCAGGCTTCTGAGAGCCTTGAGAAATTCATTTTCTTTGTTCAGTGTAGACTCCACCATTGAATGTGTGGCCTTATGAGAATATTAGGGCATCACTTGACTTCACTTGGTCTAATTTTCAAATTGAGCATGAGACTCAGGAGAAGGGAATGCTCTTTAGGGGGATGTATTGCTTGGGCTGCTATAATAAGTTACCACTGACTGGGTGGTTTAAACATCAGATACGTATTTTCTCACAACTCTGGAGGCTAGAAATATGAGATCCAGGTGTCAGCAGGCTTGGTTTCCCCTGAGGCCTCTCTCCTTGGCTTGTAGATGGCTGCCTTCTCCCTGTGTCTTCATATGGCATTCCCTCTGTAACTGTGTCTAAATCTCCTCTTCTGATAAGGACACATCATACTGAATCAGGGCCCACCCTAGTGGCCTCATCTTAATTACCTCTTTAAAGACCCTCTCTCTCCACACAATCACATTATCAGGTACCGGGAGTTAGGACTCCAACAGATGAATTTTTGATGCCAGCTCCTTCACCATAAGGAAGGCTCCGTTATGCCTCATTTGGGTCCCAGCCTTGGGGATCCCCAATCAGAGAGAGTGACACAGTCCCTGACGTCAGGAATTCTCTGTCCTGGTGAGGGGGACATAGGCCCTGCCCTCAGGAAGTCCCTGGTCTAAAGCAGAGGCAGGCAGCATGCACACAGATTCACAGGGAAGTGAACATTGACATGGTTCAGCGTGAGAAAGGTCACTGAGCAGCCCCAGAAGAGAGCCGCTTAGAGGCAGAGGAGTTAGGTGGGGGAAGCTTCAGCGAAGTGAGTTGAAAGGTGAGGGGCCTGAAGGGATGATGTACCAGTTCAGGGATGGGGGGGGAGGGTGGGATGTGTGTGTGTGTGTGTGTGTGTTGTGTCTGTGTGGGGCCGAGGTCTCTAGTAGCTACACCAACTGTTGCCACAGGCTGGGTGGCCAAGACATCAGGGACCATCTGGAGCCGCGTGGGTCGGGGTGCCGATGGCTTCACACACTGCCACCATTTGTGCATGTCAGCGGGTCGGGCCCTGGACACAGGGAGGTTGGGTTTCTGCAGTCACCACCCTGGCCAGCGACTGCCGCGCCACATGCCTGCCTGTCATAGGATTGTCAGCGCCTGCCCCGGCGCTGAGAACGGAGTGCTGGCTTCCCCAAAGCGGACTCCACCGAGCTCACTGCTGCCTGGCCCTCAGTGCCCGCCTGCTCTCCAGGACCCGGCTCGCTCTCAGCCTCGCTCTGCGGCCGTGCCCCCAAGCGCGGGCCGCCCCGTGTGTACACCTTTCTGACTCTCGCCATGTAATGAAAGCTGCTTTGTCTGAAATTGCGCTCCCTGGGCCATCCTCAGGTTGGGGCTCTCCAAACGCTGGGGACTTGCAGCTGGGATCAAGGCTCAGCTATCTCTGGATCTTGAACCGGTCTTGCTCCTTCTATGTTCTCACAACACTCAGCCTTTGTTTTGTCTCCCTCTCTATCTGTTCAGGAATGAAGCGGCCACTGAGCCCATCTCCCCCCGCTGAGAAGGAGCCCCCCATCCCTGGAGCTGCGGAGTGCCCCCCTCAGCCCCCAGAACTGCCTAAGCCCAAGCGGGAGCGGAAACGGCCGTCGTACACGCTCTGTGACGTCTGCAACATCCAACTGAACTCCGCGGCCCAGGCCCAGGTGCACTGTGAGGGGCGGGCCCACCAGAGGCGGCTGCGGCAGCTCAGCCTGGGAAAGGCCCCCGCAGGGCCAGGTCAGTGCAGGGGGGCACTGTGCCTACGAATTTGGCTGTGGGCCCCTCTGAGGGCTGGGTCTGTGGCTTCTCTCTGTGGGCTCTTTGGGATTTTAGCCTCTGAAGTCCCCCAGATGCTGTCAGTTTTTGTGTTTTGTTTTGTTTTTGCATCTGGACAAACCTCTTGGATCTGAGGGGTTTAGGGCCGAAGCCTCCTCTGAGGTCTTTCTGGGGGGCCTCCCTGTGGGGTCTTTTGGGATCGGGACCCCAGGCTGGAGTCCCCTGGCAGGGCCAGACTTTCGGGCAAAGGCCTCACCTGCAGGGTATCCCGGGATGCTGCTCTGGTCTCTGAAGGCCAGGGTTAGCAAGGTGCATGACACTCCAGCTGCGGGATGGACTAGGGAAACCCCTCTTCCTTTGGCCCCTGGACTCCTGGCCAGGATTTCTGCTTCTCCCTGGCTGGGATGACTGCAGAGGTTTGGCTGCAAGCTCCAAGGGGCAGCTGGCTGATTTCTGGGGAAAATGGGTGAATGAATTCGTGAGGGTGATTCCGGCTGACAGGCACAGAGGGACCATGGGGGAAATAAGGCGAGGCAGGCCCAGTGTGGGGAGGGTGGGAACTTCGGCCTGGTTCTTGGGGGCGGCCGCTGGGAACTCAGCTTGCAGCCCAGGCCAGTAGCTTTGCCAGAGGCCTACATTCTGAACTCTCGGCAGGTTGCCTGATCTTTGGGTGAGTATTTGGGCACCCACTGTGTTCTCTGTAAGGAGCGCCTGGGGCCTGGAGACAAATAAGTTCCCATCTCCCTCCTCAAACCCCCTCCCGCTTCCAGCCAAGACCGAATCTGTCTTTTGGGCTGAGAAAGACACAACATGAGCAGGTAAATATTGTGGGTGCTTCGTGGGACATACCCCCAGGGATATGATGGGGAAAGGTCAGTTGTCCTCGGCAGCACCGGGAAAGGCCTCCTGAAGGAAGGAGGACATGCTGAGCTTGGAACAGGGAGAAGGGGAGAAGGGACATTGAGGCAGAGGTCACTGCATTAGCCAAGCAGGGGATGCTCTGATGGCTGGTGCCAGCTCCTCCACCTGAGCCCTTGGGGACACCAAGGGTGTGAATCTGAGTAAGAGCATATGTGATCGTATGATGTTGAGAGAGAGAGAGAGAGAGAGAGACCAAAAGGCACTCATTAATTCATCAAGTACTTACAGACAAACCCCCTAGGTCCACACCATTGTTTGGAGGATTTGTATTTTCCCGCAGCTTTATTGAGATATTATTGACATCTAATGTGTAAGTTTAAGCTGTGCCATGTGGTGATTAGATACACATGTATATTATAAAATATGTACCACAGTAAGTTAGTGAACACCTCCGATCCCTCAGGTGACTATGATTTTGCACGTGTGTGCTGATAACAGTTAAGATCTATTCTCTTCGTGCCTTTCCATTATATGATGCATATGGCTAATGCAGTCGCCATGCTGGGCATTACATCGCAGATCGCAGACCGCAGACCTTATTTACCTTATAGCTGGAAGTCTGTACCCTCTGACCAGTGTCTCCAACTCCCCAGCCCCTGGCACCTGCCTTTCTACTCCACTTCTATGAGTTTGACTTTTGTGGGTTCTGTATATAAATGAGAACATACGGTATTTATTTAGGGATCCACATTTTTAAAAGGCGCATACCCTCCTGTTAGGAAGGTGCTGTGTAGACAACTGCAGCTGTGGACAAGTTTGTCCTAAGATAACAATAGGCCTGTCCAAGGGGTGGGTACCAGCATCCAGGGGAGCTTCAGAGGAGTGACCTTGATGTTGGATCTTGGAGACAGAAAGGGCACCCGAGGCAGGAAGACAGAAGAGCAAATGCACTGAGGCCTGAGGCTCTGGCCTTCTAGGAGCAGAGGCCATGCTGGGCACGTGGCGGGCGTGGACATGGCGGGCATGGACGTGGCGGGCATGGACGTGGCGGGCATGGCTGGAGAACAGCAGGAGCTGCCTGTGCGGTCCTCCCAGGCAGGCTGGACATTTGGCCTTTGAACTAAAGGTGATGGGTGTCACTGAAGGGTTTGGGCAGGAGTGATGAATATTTTTAGGGATCTCTGGCCAAGGGTAGGGGTAAGGCTTGGGGGTACCAGAGAAAGAAGGGCGTGGGATGGAGGAAACAGATTCTGGGGTCTTTTCTGTAGCAGAACCATTAGGACTTGGTGACTGATGAGATGTGGGGATCATGAGGGAGGGCGGTCCAGGGATGACTCTAACTTAGGTGATGCTGTGATGGATAATTCCGTTATCAGAAAGGGGGGTGCTGAGAGGGAAGCAGGTCTGAGGGACAGTGTTGGATGGGGAGGGCTCAAGAACTATTCTAAATCCACATAAGAATTTTATTCACAGAGGCTGTCCTAACAGAGTAATCCTTCACTTTGCTCTATTCAACTGCCTTAAAATTCCCTGTTTTAACCGCTACATTGCTTGATTAAAACAATGTTAAAATTAAAAAAAAAAGAATTCTATCGTGCCCTGCTCCCCTCGAACACAGCCCCTTCAGGCCCTTCTTCTGGGTAGTGGTCCCTAAGCTACAAGCCCTCCCTTTTCCCTGCCCTCAGGAGGGGTGTGAGGATAACAGACCACAGCGCCAGCCAGTGTGGCTCAGTCTTTGAGCGTCGACCTATGAACCAGGAGGTCACGGTTGGATTCCGGGTCAGGGCACATGTCCGGGTTGCGGGCTCGATCCCCAGTGTGGGGCAGGCAGGAGGCAGCTGATCAATGATTCTCATCACTGATGTTTCTCTCTCTCTCTCTCTCTCTCCTCTCTGAAATCAATAAAAATATATTTAAAAAGAAAAAAGACCACAGCCCCAGTTACCCATAGCCAGAGTCAGGCTGCTCAGAAAGGCAGGGACCCCCCACTTGGCTTCCCTTTCCCCATTGTCCTTATCGCTTGAGGACTGGGCAGGTTGGTGTGTGTGGAGGGGGAGGGGGAGAGACCAGGAGATACGATGCTTCATGTTCTTCTCCAGATTATTAAATGGGACCTGATAAGTCATCGTCCTCCCAGCCACCCATCCATCATCCCCTCCATCATCACCTAGGCCTCCAGCCCCGTGTGGCCCTGTGCTGGCCCCAGCATTCCCCACTGAGTAGTGCTCAGGGCCTGAGCTCTGGGCATTCACAGCCTGGAGCCTTCACACTAAGAGAGTGAGCAGCATTGTGGGAGCATGGGGGAGTGACATAGGGCAGGCAAGAAGGGTCCTCAGATTTCTGGGGACCTTGAAAGTCTGGGGCTCCAGCTGGAGAAGCTGTTCCCCATTGGCCTGGTTATCTCGGAGCCTGCTCTGGGTCATGACCCCCCAACTTGCACTCCCATCCCCATACTGTGGATTTCTCCTATCTCTTTGACTCTCTGAGAGCTGTGGGTGAGAAGTCAGCCCTCAGCAAGAGGATGCTAGCTACTGCCCTCGAGGTTGGGGGTGAGAGGAAGTGCATAGGGACCTCAAGACTGGGCCAGAGTCCAGAGCCCATCGGGTGTGGCCGATGGGGCAGCCTGGGGAGAGGAGAGAGCCACGCCTACTTTCACAGAGGCTTGAGGGGCCTTAATGCTCTGCTCTGTTCCTGGACAGGCCTTGTTCCCTGGGAGGGTGATAAAGGTGTGGGAGTGGGACCTCCAGGCATGCTCCCTGGAGGCTCCCTGGAGCTGTCACTCTGATTAGGGGTCTGTGGGGCTGGTAGCATGCAGGGCGACAGGCCGTCACAGACAGTGAGGCGGGGACCCTCTCCTGCTCATGTCCTTGAGGCTGTCTGTGGGAGGGAGAGACCTCTTCCCTCTCTGAGCTTCCTCAATGCCTGGGTCAGAGGCCTCCCTTACTCAGCCACACCCAGCGCCCAGCTCAGAGTGAGCCTGCCACACCTGGGAGAGGGCATGGGATGAGGAAACAGCAAGCATCCACATTCCCCCCTCCGCCTCCTCCAGGAACTCCCCCAACTTTCCCAGCCCCCCTCCACCCTGTCTGTCTCCCACACAGCAGACCCGTTGATTCTTCAGGAATGTGTCCAACACAGCAGGTGTGACTTCAGCCCCAATAAGGCTGAATTCCATGACCCTTTTCTCTCTCTCTCTCTTTCTCTCTCTCTCTCTCTCTCTCTCTCTCTCTCTCTCTCTCTCTCTCTCACACACATGCACACACACACACACACACATACATGTTTGCTAGCTCAACCCTCCTAGTTCCAGCCTCTCCTACAGATGTTGGGCCAGCACAGGGCATGGGAGACACCTGGGCAAGCAGCTGTGACCTACCTCCTGTGCCAAGTGAAGCCTCTGCTTTGGAGCTGAATCGCTTACAAAGCACTTCCACACCCAACATGCCATGCCCCCCTCGCCCAGCACCCCAGGCAAAGATGATGACACTCAGTCCTCACGTCAGAAATTGGGGTACTGGAGCTCACACCTCGGTCACAGAGCTGGGCTCCCATCCCAGGGTTTCTGACTCTGAACCCGACCTCACACGCCCACTGCACCTGCTGCAGGGACTGAGCCTTAATGTTTCCGGAAACGGGAGGATGATTGCCCAGAGAAGGCAGGTCAGCTCCCAGGAGACGAGTCCTCACGTGCTCAGACCCCATGGCCTCTCCTCTTGCTAAGTGCCTTGGTGTCCTCACCTGAAAAATGGGGAGATGCCAGCCATTTCCCAATCTGTCTAGGCTGGCTAGGGAGAGAGAGGGGACCCTTCCAAAGCCAATTGCCCCCCCCCCCCCGTCTCTTGGCAGGACTCACCCAGCCATCCAATTCAGGGCCCCCACTTTTATCCCCCATCACCCATTGCAACATGACACCAGAGGAGAGAGAAGGACGTTTTGGAAATGATTTAAGCTTCAGCTTATTGAAATGACCAGGCAGAGGTACAGGGTAGACACGAAGGGGACAGGAAAGCAGAGATGAAGTCAAACTATAGTGGATTTCAGGGCAAAGTTGGCTGCACCAGACATCTCTTGCCTTTGGGGGCAGGAAGGGGTCAGAGTGGCAGGTAGAGGCTGTCCCTTGCCCTGCGCTCAGACCGCCCCAAGCTCCTGTTCTCATCAGTCCTTCCATCTCCTTTCTGAGTCTTAGGCTGCAGAAGCCTCTGGCTGCATTCTGAGCCCCAGAGATCAAAGACCTTGAGCTGGGTCATGCCTGAGTCCCTGGCTTGATGAGCGCCTCACCCCCCACTCCCTGCAGATAGATTAATTTCAGTCCCATCAGGAGGCCCCGGAAACCCTCTAGCCTGTCCCTCCACCTCTTCAGTGCCTCCCTGGCTTGTTGGTTCCTCCTCAGTCCCTCCCTGCCACCCATCCTTCAGGTGCATGTTTCAGAGACGCTGTGCTTCCCCCAAGGCCACTGAGTGCTCCCAGTCTAACCATCGCCTCCTGCTACTGTTCTTATGTGGCAGGGGATGGAAGCGCCCCGCTCCCCCTGGATGGCCGTCACATCCCCCTCTGCCAAGTGTGAACCTGACCATCAGCACCTCCCCCAGGACCTCCAGGAAAGGCAAAGCCATCCGGGTGGACGGTCAGGGGGCTTAGCTCAGATCCCTGCCCCGGCAGGAGACAAAGGTCCCGTCTGTGTCTCTAGGTGGCTAATTAGCTCTGGGCTTGAGTTTCATTTTTTTCCTCCCCACACCAGCAGGTCCTTCCCCCCAGAGCCTCTTCCTAACAAACCTGTTTTCAGGAGCTGCTGCTGCCAACCCCTCCCCAGACCTTCCTTGCAGCTCAGGTACTGGCTGCTCCAGAGATTACAGGTTATTGTCTGGTGGAGACAGGATGCTGGGGGGTGGGGGGCTAGCCCTGGGACCCAGGCTTGGAATGCAAGCCTGGATCCAGCTGTGGTTTGGCTGTCTCCTCTCCCCGACCCACCCCCCTCCCAGCCAGCCTCCAGGTGCTCAGGTGAATAGAGACAGACTGTTTTCTGGAAGAGGAGGGAAGGGGCAAATGGAGGAGAGAAAAGTCTGGGGGTGGCGTGGAGAGGGAAGAGTGAGGGCAGGAGACAGGTGTCAGGAGTTCTAGATGACCTGACGACCACCACCACCTCCTCCTGGCATTGCCCAAGCAGCAGGTCCAACAGTCCAGGTCCTGGACTGAGAGGGGCAGGCTCCCTTGCGGGACAAAGCGGTAGTACCTCTCTTAGCCTCAGCAAAGGAGTTTCCCCTTCAGCAAAGGAGTAAATTTAAGGGGATGGTGGGCTCACCGGACGGAAGTAGGCTCCTGAAGCAGCAAGCCCTGAGGCAGAGCTTCAAAGTTTAGGAGCAAGAACTTTGTGGAAGGCAGAGAAGGGGCCACAGCACCTCCTTGCCTGGAGGTGTCTGCGGGCAGGGTCAGCTATTTGCTGCAGTGTGAGAGGCACTGGGCGGGAGGCAGGGAGTCGATGCTCCCTGACACTCCCGCCCCCCCATAGTCTCCGAATTTGGCCCCTCCCCTCCCCTAAGGGAAGGAAGTGCCACCCCTGGTTGGGATGGAGGAAACCAGGGACTAGGCAGCTTGATCCTGGCAAAGGGGGGGGCAGGGCCTGGCAGCCAGTGCTTCCCAGGCAGGAGCAGCAGCCCTCCCCTCCTTGTCCCTCGCATCCCCCACCCCCTCCCTCGGTCACTCTCTGGCTGGGTTTCATTTGCTCCTCACTCTGCGCTCAGCGCTCAGCGGTGCCTCCCTGCTCCGAAGCAGAGAATGCTCTTGGGTGAGTACGGAGGGCACAGGGGCCGGGTGCAGAGGGAGCCTGGAGACCAGGACAGGCCCCTTCCCTCTCCTAGCCCTATCCTTTTCCTGCGATTGTTGGCTTCCAAAAGTTGTCTGTTAAGAGTCTCCCATGGCCAGTTGACTCTAGTATATTTTCCTAGGTCCAGGCTGGGCAAGGGAGCCCCCCTCTGGCTGGGAACTAAGGTGGGGGTGGGGTGGCAGGAAGCATTGGGGAGCCACAGGCACCCTGCAGGAGTGAAGTGTGCCACACTTGGGGCAGACATGCGCCCAGGAGCCTGCATCAAACCTTCCTTGTATCAAATCACATCTTCAAGTGCTTGGAGCCTCCAAGGAGTGTTGGGGGAGGGGGTTGTTACTGCAGCAGAGAAGGACAGACAGAGGGACACAGAGGGAGGCAGGCAGAAATCTAAGGTGCTCCTACCTGAGGTCCAGCCACTGTGCTGGGGTCAACGCTGATGGTCCCCTTTCTCCCTGGTCTTCTGGCTCACCTCTGGCCCCCTTTGGGGGAGACAGCCATTACCTTTTAAGGGGGGCTTTTGGGAACCCATTCCACGGGCTGGGACAGAGTCCCTCTTGTGACTGGGTGTGCGGGGTCTTCCTCCAGCATGGGAAGGAGGAGCCTGGAACATCACTACCTCCTGAGTGCTGGCTCACCCAGAAGTGTGTTGGGGGCCCTGGAAAATGTGGGGAGGACCCCCCTGGACTTGGTGGGAGTAGGCAAGCAGGGGGTCTTGGTTCACCTTCCATTCGTGCCTTCGGCTCTCCCTCCTGGATTCCCTCTTTTTTTCGCAGAGTTGTGGTTTTATCTGTGATAGAAACAGCAACCTGACTATTTGAGGTGTGTGTGGGTGCATGCCTGGGGTAGCGGGAGCCCTACCATCTGCCCCTATGACCTGTGGGAGAAAGAGAACCTGGGTTTGGCTACAGGAGCTTGCGTGTGTGTCAGATGCATCTAATTTTGTAAGCGGGTGTGTGCACACACCTGCCTCTGGGTGACCGTGTCCTGTACATGGGCCTTTGTGCATATGCATCTCTGTGCCTGTGTGTGCTGCTGTGTGCCTGTTGTTATTGTTTTGAATCGTCTGTGTATGCCTTCCCAGGGCCTGTGCGCCCTCGCGTGTCTATGCCTCCGGGTGATCTGAGTGCATCTTTGTTGATCGTGCCTGTCTGTGAGTACGTGCACGCGCACGCATGGCCTCTGGCCAGCATGGGCATCTGTGTCTGCGTGGGTACCCCCTCCGGATGTGAGTACATCAGTGTGTGTAGACAGTGTCACCCTGGGGAGATGTGTGTGCCTGCGGAAGCCATCTGCGTGTGGGCCTGTGGACCTCACGCTGTATGTCCCTGTGCTCTTCCGTGTGTCTTTCCCAGTGATGGCAAAACAGCAGAATGTGGTTTCCCCGGAGCCTCTCCCTCGGGTGGCAGCCAGGGCGATGTTATCTCATGAGCCCTCCACTCTCCTTTTCTGCCCCAGCCTCAGTTGGCCCCAGGGGGTGAGCTGTTCTCTGCCACACAGTCTGATTTGTTCATGTTTGACCAGAGAAAAAACCTACCCTCTTGAGGAGCCAGCCAGTGAGCCGTGGGTCCCAGATACGACCCCTGGAGGGATGCTCCGAGGCACTTAGCCAAGGTGACTGTTCTGCTGCCAAATGCCATCGGAGAAGACCCTCTACCCCTGACCCTTTTGTGGGTGCAGAATTTTAGACCTGTCAGGCGGGGGGGGGGGGTGCCATCCTGGGGCAGATGTGGGGGCTGTGGTGTCTCCCTTCATTAGTGTACCCACAAACCAAGCAGTCAACGTGCGTGCATGTACCATGACTCATGCTTCATTGCAGCGGCCCTGGAGGCCAGGGTTCACAGTGAACGGCAGAGGCAGACAGTGGATGGCACAGAGCAGCGTTGTGTGAGGGGTGCTGGGGGGAGTTCCCAGCAGCCCCCCGAGAGGCCCTGACCTCAGATCTACGTGTGCCCTAGGCCTTGTGTGGGAGAGTAGTGGACCCAACTGTGAGGGGCTGAAAGGCATTTGGGGGTGACGTTGTACTGACTGAGGGAAGACTGACTCACGAAGTGCCCTGGCACCCCCTCTTCAAATGACCTCCACACCCAGCAACTCATTTGGTCCTCAGACCCGTCCTGCCCTGCCCTGTCCTCCTTCCCTGGCTGCAGTTCCCACTTCAAGGGTGAGGAAACAGGCTCTTAGCTAAGTGTCCAGCCCAAGCTCCACTGCAGGCCTCTAGCCTCCAAGTCTGGGAGGGCTGGGGTGCCACAGGCCCACATTCTGCCTGCAGGGAACCCGCAGCCTCTCTTCCCCGCTCCAGGGAACCCACATGGGGCTGGGCCTCCTGTGCATCTGAGAGTTCTAGGAAGAGGACACACCTTCCTCTCCTGACACACCATGTCTGTCACCCCCACTACAAATAACTTCAGATAGTCCGCTAGTGAAGGCAGTCAGCTCCCAGCTCAACGGCCCCCTGAGGTCCCCACCTGGCCTGCCTCCTGAGGCTCCCACCTGGCCAGAAGATCAGAACCCCCAGGGGTCACTGTAGGGCCTTCCAGCAGCAGGCACTGCCCCCCAGCCCCACACATCCCACCCCCCATACTTCCTCTCCATGTTGACCCCTGTGAACTGCATGCACTTTTAACTTGCGGTGCTCTGCAGCCCCACTGCCTGGAGTGCCCTTCTCCCTGCTACATGTCCCCAGCCCTGCTGTGAGAATGGACTGACTCTCTCGGGACAGTCGTGGGCTTCCTGCCTGCTCCTCCGAGATCCCGAAGCATCTTCTCTAACTCTCAGAGCACTTCCCCGACTGCAGACTGCAGCCTCCGCGCTGGGCGCTGCACCTGGTCTGGCTCCGGGTCCGGGAAGCTACAGGTGACTGTGATAAGCGGATGTCTCCTGTGCCACCCGCCGGAGCATCCTCCCTGTGGTCCAGCCTCAGTAGCTCCGGCTGCAGCGGCTGCAGCTGGGATGGAAGGGGGTGACCCCGGGCCATGTGTGGGGCAGGTAGGCACCGCCAGGTGAGCCCGGGGATGGGGCGAGGGGAGAGGAGGGTGTCGCTACCATCCAGCCTGCGCCCCCGACCCTGCACTGGCTGCTGGTGCCTCTTCGCTGTGGTTACCGCTAGTGGCTGCTGTCGCTTGGTGCAGCCCAAGGAAACCGCGGCCAGAGCGTCCACCCGCAAGATGGTGGCTCCCGCGGCTCCGTGAGTGTGTGCGGGCGGGGAGGGGGCGGGGGCCAGCGGGTGTGCAGGCGGGGCGGGGGCCAGCGGGCAGACTGTCTCCTCCTCCTCCGGAGCTGCCCGGCAGGGGGCGGGCAACAAGGGCCCCGGCCAGTGGGGGATCGGTGCCTCGGATGACCCATCCAAGGGCTCCTCCCCCATGTGCCCCCCAGAAGTTCCCCAGCCCTCAGGGTCCCCACCCCAGGGAGACAGGTCGGGCATGCAGGGAGCCCTGTCGCCCAGCTCTCCTCTGCCAGGACCTTGGACTCTTAGTGGGGTCCTAAAAGGAGCCTGAAGAGGAGGTTTGGGACCACCATCCTGGGGCTAAATAAACCCTGTTTGAGGCTTACGTGCCGGTGGAGTGGGGGTGGCAGACCTGCACACCATGGCGCCGGGGCCTGCAGGTTGTGCCTGCTCCCATCCTGCTGTCCAGGGTAGGAGAGGTGCCAGAGACCTGGGTCTGAGACAGGGCAGCCTTGGACCGCACCCCATCAGCCTGCTTCCCTCAGGCTGAGGTGGGGGAATGGCAGAGGCTTTTGTCCATTTGTTTGGTTTTGGGGTGGCACTCTCCCAGAGAACTTCTCTGTCTGGACCGTCTACTGCAATAGCCACCAGCCACGTGTTGCTATTGAGAGTTTGCACTGTGACTAGTGCTGCTGTGGAACTGAATTTAATTTTTTGTTCATTTAGTTCTGATTCGTTTTTAACAGCCACGTTGGCTAGCGGCTGTCGCATCAGACGGCGCAGTTTCGGAATCTCCATCTTTCCTGCCTACTCTTTCGGTCTTTTATCAGAAACATCCTGGGGCTGGTAGTCATTCTGTCCCCTCTGCAGGATGGGGCAGGAGGGCCAGTTTCTAGGTGTCTGGAGAGGATTTGACACACTTCCAGAAGGGCATCAACTTCGCCTTGCACCTCCTCCCCTTTCTGAGACCCTTTGGTGATGGGCTGGGCAAGGTCACTGAATCATAGGACTCTGGGAGGAAAGGATGTCAGAGGCAGCTTTTTTCCCACCCAACAGGTGCCCAAGGGCCCCCTTCACTGCTCATGTTGCCCGAGAGCTCATGCTTCCTTACTCATTCGCCCCCAAATTCTACCAGGCTCTGTTCTCTTCTCTGGGGTTCAGTCCAAGAGAGAGAGAATATACCAAGCAATAGATCGGCACAGAAATACAAATATTTGTGAACTGTGGGGAGAGCAATAGAGGGAACAAACAGGGGACAGTGACAGATGAGGAGGGAGCTTCCTAGGATCCGACAATTCAGAAGCCTCCTCTGGAGAGGGCACAGTTAAGCTAAGACCAGAGGGTGGGAAGTGGAGGGTGGGAACATTCTGGAAGAAAGCACAGCTTGTGTGCAGGCTCTGAGGATGGAACCTGGCACTCCGGAGGAACCCAGAAAAGGCAGGTATAGCTGGAAAGGGAGGGAAGGACAAGTGGCTGCCAGCATTTATTTGGCAGCCCTGGGAAGGGATTCTGGCACTGACCCAGAGCAACAGGCTATCGTGGAGGGTTTAAAAGCAGTGTTTTTAAGAGCCCCCTCTGGCTGCTAGGGTTTGGATGACTCAGTCATGGGTAAGAGCAGGAGCCCAAAGGGCCATCAGGAAGCAACTGGCATCATCCAGGCAAGAGATGAAGGTAGCCTAGATGAGGAAGGTGATAGAGGCATGGAGAGAAGGGATGAGTTTGAGGTGGTTCGTGGAGATGGAATCAGCAAGCCCTGTGGATAGACCAGGTCCTGGATGAGGAAGAGAGTGGGGCTCAGGGGGGCATGTTTCTGGACAGAATACCTGGTGGGAGGATGGGCCGTTTCCTGCCTGGTCTGGGGACAACGGTGAGAGGAACGTGTTTTGTAGGGATAGAGTGAAAGTCCCATTTGACAAACCAGGAAGGGGGCTGGATGGAGAGGTGTGGTGTCCAGAGGAGTGGCCCAGACCCGGGCTGTGTATTTCAGAATGGCCAGCAGAGATGGTTCTGAACTCTCTGGACAGGTTGAGGTTGGGAAGAGGAGGTGGAGATGACAACACAGGCCAAGGAGAGGCTGATGGGGGGAAGCGTGCGGTGTGTGTGTAGGAAAGGGATCTCCAGAGAAAAATCCAGTGGCCCCAGGAGCCCAGCTTTGTGCTAACTTCCTTCTAATGAAATAAATGTGGTCTGGCGGAACCAGTCATCCTTTGGGCAACAAATCAGGAGGCCTAGCTTTTTGTTCTGGCTCAGCCACAAATTATTCATGAGCCCTGAGCATCGCTCTGTCTCCAGGACTCAGTCCCTCCACCCATAAAATGTGGCTGGATAGGTGGTGCCCGTCTTTCCAGCTCTGGCGTGCTTCAGCTGTCAGCATTAAATAATGCCTCGTCCCGGAAGGTGGGGCTGGGTCTCATTCCTCCCCACTTTGGATAATATTCTGTGGTCCTTTGCATGACCCCGCCCACTCCCAGTAGCCCCTTCTGGTGGGGTTCAGGCCACCCCTCAGCGGGGAGTGCTCTGTGGGCAGTGAGAATCCTTGGTGGACGCCCTAACACTCCTCCCTTATCTCTTTCATCTCCAGTCTCCCACCAGCGGAGCAGGAATAAACTTTCCTGGCTGAGTTAGATGGATGGTCCCCAATAGCCAGGAGGGCGCCCTTCTCCTGCCTCCCCACCAACTCCCCTTATCAAGGGATGTGACTCTGTGTGTGGGGGGGAGGCTGGGAGTTAGAGCATTTGGGTGGGAGTTGGGGTGCCCTGCCCCTGGAGCAGGAATGGTGCCCCCGGGGAAGAAACCAGCAGGAGAGGCCTCCAACTCCAATAAGAAGTGCAAGCGTTACTTCAACGAGCACTGGAAAGAGGAGTTCACCTGGCTGGACTTTGACTACGAGCGGAAGCTGATGTTTTGCCTCGAGTGCCGCCAGGCCCTGGTACGGAACAAGCACGGCAAAGCTGAAAACGCCTTCACCGTGGGCACCGACAACTTCCAGCGCCATGCCTTGCTGCGCCATGTGACCTCGGGGGCTCACCGCCAGGCTCTGGCCATGAACCGGGGCCAGCCCACCCTTGAGGGCCAGGCTGAGGGAGGAGGGGCCTCCCCAGGCCTGGCGACCACCCCCACCTCCAGGGACATCAAGGTGGAGGCAGACCCTGCCAAGGTGGCTGTGTTGACCACAGTGTACTGCATGGCCAAGGAGGACGTGCCCGACGACCGCTGCTCTGCCCTCCTCGAGCTACAGAGGTTCAACTTGTGCCAGGCGCTGCTGGGCACGGAGCGTGGTGATTACTACAGTCCCAGGAGGGTGAGGGACATGCAGGTGGGTGGCAGCCAGAGGTATGGGGGAGGGCTTAGGGAGGGAGGATATTGAGCCATCTGGCACAGTGCCAGCATGCCAGGCCCCTGGGCCTCGGCCAGAACACTTCATTCATACCTTCACCGTCAGAACCTTCGCTGAGAGTGTGCTGTGGGCCTGGCCTTGGGCCAGCTGCTGAAGCAGCAGTGAAGCAGCCAGACCAGGCCCTGTCCTCAGGGGCCCAGGCGCAGTCCCCTCGCTACCCAGGCCAGAGATAGCAAACTGGTGGCCCTGAGGGCTTCACTGGCCCACAGAAGTGTTTTGTCGTATTTTTTTTACAGTATTTTTGTTATTTGTTATTTTTTTCAATCCCGAAACTATTTTTCCCATTGATTTTAGAGAGAGTGAAAGGAAGGGGTGAGGGGGAGAGAGAGAGAGAGAAAGAGAGAAACACCTAAGTGAAAGAGACACATTGATTGGTTGCCTCCTGCTCATCCTCTACTCAACTGAGGTATGTGCCCTTGACTGGGAATCAAACCAGAGACCCTTCGGTCCAAGGGCCAATGCTCTAACCACTGAGCAACCGGCCAGGGCTGTTTTTATTGATTTTAGATAGAGAGGAAGGGAGAGGGCAAGGGAGAAATATCGATCAGCTGCCTCCTGCACGCCCTCTACAGGGGATTAAGCCTATAATCGGGCATGTGCCCTGACCAGGAATCGAACCAATGACCCTTTGATGCATGGGATTACTTTCAACCAACTGAGCCACACTGACCAGGGCCACAGCATTTTTACATTTTTTTAATTAGCTTCCAAGTTTAACAAAACAAGAGATTACATAGGAAAATCTGGATTTGTTACTTGTACTGAAGAACTAGGTCCCCCTGCTCTCAGGGCAGGAAGTGGTGGAGTTGGGGAGCAAGTAAGGACTTCCTCATTCCCTCTGTTTCATCCCTGGCCCACTCTGAGCTCAGGATTGCCCGCGTGGCCCCTGGGAGCATGCAAGTCGCAGCTCTGTCCTAGGTACTTACTAGCTGTGTCAGCCCCAGGGGCTGGTGTGGGCGTGGGGGAATTGATCTCATCTTACAGAGAGATGGCAAATGGACAAACTGGACACACAGCTGGGGCCCTGTGTCACTCGCCAGGAGTTAGGAGTGAACATGTCTATCAGTTAATCCCTGGACAGGAGAGAGGAGGGAGATCCCCAGGAATAAGGCAGACTGGGTGATGCTGTAGAAATACACACACACACACACCAAACTCTGCAGAACTTTTACAGTTGATAAAGCATTTTTCATTTATAAGCACAAAAACAAAAAGCTGTATTTATAATTCATAACAACCTTTGGAGGAGATTATGGGCTCCTATGAGCCTGATTTTAGAGCTAAAGATATTGCGGCTCAGAGAGGTGAAATGACTTGCCCAAGATCACACAGCCAACACGTGGCAAAGCTAGGATTAGTCCTTAAGTGTGTCTGACCCCAAGGCCTGTACTCTTGCGGTCACCCTGTACTGTCTGCCTCCCCTTCTCAGGACAAGCCTAACTCTACCTCCCTCCCTTTCTCTCTCTGGCTGTCTCAGGTGGCCATTGCCAGTGTCTTGCACACAGAGGCTTGCCACTGCCTGAAGACATCCCCGTATGTGGGGCTGGTGTTGGACAAGACCAGAGACTGGCCTGAGTCCCACAGTCTGGCCTTGTTTGCCACGTCGGTGTCCCCCTGTGATGGCCAGCCTGCCACCACCTTCCTGGGCAGTGTGGAGCTCCAGGAGGGCGAGGACACTGCTGGCCAGCTCCTGGACATCCTGCAGGCCTTCGGTGTGTCTGCACCCAAGCTAGCCTGGCTCAATTCCAGCCTCCCCAGTGAGCGCCTGGGGAGGGTGGGCCTGCAGCTCCGGGCCACCTGCCCGCTGCTCACGGAGCTGCACTGCCTCCCTGGCCGGCCAGATCCTGAGCCCCCTGCCTACCTAGGTGAATATGAAAGTGTGCTGGACGCCCTGTTCCGCCTCCACGGCGGTCCCAGTTCCCACATGGTCCCTGAGCTCCGGGCAGCACTGGACCTTGCAGCCATCGACTTGGCAGGACCACGGCCAGTGCCCTGGGCCTCCTTGCTGCCTGTGGTGGAAGCAGTGGCTGAGGCCTGGCCTTGCCTGGTGCCCACACTGGAGGCCTCTGCCCCAGCCTCACCAACAGCTAGGGCACTGGCCCTCGCCCTGCGCCAGTTCACCTTCGTGGCCTTCACCCACCTGCTGCTGGACACTCTGCCCTGCGTGCAGAAGCTCGCCCTTGCCCTGCAGCCGGAAGACCCGCACCTGGCCTTGCTGCAGCCGCTGGTGATGGCAGCCGCAGCCTCCCTCCAAGCGCAGCGAAGCTCCGGCGGCGCGCGGCTCCAGGGCTTCCTGCAGGAGCTGGCGTCCTCCAGTCCCGACCTGGGCGGTGAGCGCTGTACCTACCGCGGCCTGGAGTTGGTCGGCTACTCCGAGGCTGCGGTGCGGCACTTGGAGCGGCTGCGCGGGGCCTTCTTGGACTCCCTGCAGAAAGGGCTGCGGGACTCCTACCCGGGGCCCTCGCTGGATGCCGTGGCCGCCTTCTCCGCGATCTTCGATCCCCGCCGCTACCCGGAGACGCCCGAGGAGCTGGGCGCGCACGGCGAGGCGGCGCTGCGGCTGCTGCTGGGCGCCTACGCCCCGGCGGTGGTGCGGCCGCGCGCGCTCCGCGACTTTGCGCTCTTCAAGCGCGTGGTCTGCAGCCTCGGGCGGCTGGGCCCGCGGGCTCTGTGCGCCCGGCTGGCGTGCGCGCACTCGGAGCTGCACGAGCTCTTCCCCGACTTCGCTGCCCTCGCCGCCCTGGCCCTGGCGTTGCCGGCGGGCGCCAGCCTCCTGGACAAGGTCGGCCGCAGCCGGGAGCTGCGGTGGTGGGGGCAAAACGGGGCCGGGGAAGGCCGGGGCGACCCTGTCGTCAAGATCGCTGTGGATGGTCCCCCGCTGCACGAGTTTGACTTTGCGCTGGCCGTGGAGTTTTTAGAGAGTGGGTGGGGGGAGGGGGTGCTGGGGTCGCAGCTCACTTGAGGGTGGCCTCCTTCTCTCTGCCCAGCCAGCCTGAGGCCTCTAAGGGCCAAGCCAGACTTGCCCGTGCTGCCTCCGAGCTGATGTACTAACTGTGGCCTTCGCTCACATTCCCCACGCTTCCTCTGCTCCACGCTGAGGACTAACCCAGCTCTGTGGGCTGTGGGCTGTGGAGGAGGGCCTGGGTCAAGGGGGGCCTGGGCAGTGGGCAGAGATGCTAGGGTCTGGGACACCCTAACTATTGCTCCTGACTGTTCTAGAGTTTGGTGAGGAAGAGTAGCTCACCCTTTTCCCTTTGGGGGTTCTTGTTTGGAGGGAGGAAGGCTGGGGCTCCAGAGTTAAGGGATTGAGAGAAAGTAGAATGTGGTCCTTGCCTCTCGCAGCCCCAGTCCTGGCAGCGTCTCTTCTCTGCAGATACGATGGGAAAGCAGACCACGGTCCTTGTCTCTGACACAGCACAGCACCCTGTGCACAAGCGAACAGTTCAAGGGAGGCAGTGCTGCCCTCCCTGCCCGCCCCACCAAGGCTGCCCCAGGCTTTTATGTGTGACCGTGTGTATAGACGTATCAATCTATAAATAGGAAATAAATCTACCCTATTTTTCATGAAGTAACACATAAATCTAAAAGGCCTTCTTTTCGTTTTTGCAGCGCTAGGGTCTAAAAAAACATCCCAAATGAACTGGACTTGTTACTAATTTTCTTCTTTGAAGTCTGGTTGTTCTCCCAAGTTCCTTGCCTCAGACCTTTAAGACCAAAGACTGTAAAACCACAGTGTTGTCCCTCCCCGCCCCCCCCACCTCTACCCCTCCAGGCCTGACCCAGGGTGCCACTGGAGGGCTTTGTGCCTCCTGGGGGAAGCAGTTGGGGTCTCACCAGCGCTGGGGGACACATCCCTTCAGATTCCAAGGGTTTCTCATCCTGACAGTCCTTGCTCTGGAGCCGGGTAGTGAGAAGGGAGAGGGATGACCTTTCCCCAGGCCTCCTGGATTTGAGTTTAATTTGCAATAAAGAGGAAACCCAGCTCATGTGCAGTCTCCATGGTGGTGTGTGTGTGTCGGGGGCCTGCCCTGACGCCTCTGTCCCCTTCCTTGGCCTGGCTCCCCTTAAGCATTCATCGGGGCCTCTGTAAGGGCGGGAGGGTCATCCTTCTGTGGATTCCCTGCTTCTGCTGCCCCAGTTGTGGAGAGGAGAGGCTCAGGGATGGGCTGTAATGCCCTGGGCTTGGCCAGGGCTACTTTGTGAAGCGGGAGACAGGAACTCTGTCCTGGCTTCACACCCAAGGAGCCCATCCGCTTCTGGCTGTGGGGGCAGGATTGCCCTGTGGCTCCCCATTTCAGACCCTGCCCTTCTTCCTCCTGCAGCAGGCCCAGCATCCAGCACCCCCAGCCCCCTGCTGGCCTCCCTGCCCCTGGCTGCCAGGCCTCTGCAGCCCCCGCTGGACTTCAAGCACTTGCTCGCCTTCCACTTCAATGGCGCTGCCCCACTCAGTCTCTTCCCCAACTTCAGCACGGTACGGGCTGGGCTGGCGGGCTGGCGGGCGGGGCGTACAGCCAAGCTGGGGGCGGGCATGGAAGGTGGGCTCAGATGGGCCGGTGCTCATCTGAGAAGGTGAGTCTAACCAGGAGTCATTTTCCTCCAACATCCCCAAGAGACTAGGTGCTCCCAAAATAGAGACCCCCCAGGCCCAGCTCTCTGGGCAAGGGGAGGAGAAGGGTGTCCCTCCAGTAACAACTGCTGGGCCTGTAGGGTCTGTACTGTAGATTTCACTTGAGTTTTGGTATAGGGACTTCTATAGATGATTTGTGTGTGCAACTGAGTGTGCCTTTCTGCGTCAGTTTGTAAATCCATAGGTCTTTGTGTGTTATTTGTGGATGTGGATGTTTGTCGGTGTCCTGTGTGTGTGTTTGTAAACAACTCTTTGTTTCTCAGCATGTAATATGTGTGCCTGGGTATCTGAGAGATGTTTTGTGTCTTTGTGTTGACTGTGTGTGTTTTGGTGTGTGTCTGACCTCTGAGTGTGTTTTGTACGGGTTGGGTGATTGTGCCTTTGTCTGTGCTTGTATGCCATCTGTGTGTGTGTGTGTTATTCTGCATGGCACTGTAATCTGTAACTATCTGTAAGCTCATGTGCCGTCTGTATCCTAGTCTGTGTATTTCCATGTGTGTATGTGTGTGAAGAACAAGAGCATGAATTAGACTTCACTACATGAGCCTTAAGAAATGCTCCCCCCTTTTTAATTTTGAAAAATCAAATGCAGTCATCAGTGAGCCCCACCCGTCCTGACAAGATGGGGGATTCGGCTTCAGTGGCCCTGAGGAATCCCTTTCTTCCTGCCTGCCCTCCAGGGTTGCACAAAAGTCCCCAGGAACCTGAGACATTTGTGGGGGGTCCTCTGGTCTTAGGTTTCTGTTGTCACTTGCTGACATGCTCACTGTTCAGGCACATGGACCCTCAGGTGAAGCGCTGTTGTCCTGATTGCTGGGGGCCCTATATATAGGCCATTCTCCGAGGCCCTGTGCCCTTCTGCCTCGGCCCTGGTTGCTGTAGGAATTAGAACCTCTTTCTGTTCTCAGGGAAGTTCCTGAAACCATGCTTGTCTCTCCCAGTCTTCTTGAGAGAAGAGAACAGAAAGTTCTGGACAAGCAAGCCCAGATGGCTTTCGCTTTTGGCCCAACAATCTAGGCTCCTGAGAAAAGAGAAGAAAAAATTATTTAGAATAAGAAAAAGAAAAAGACACACACATTAACATTCCAAAAAAAATGATTTTAACTAAGGGCCTCTACCTGCTGTCACCTGCCCCATCCTGGCCCCCCACCGCCCCTGGCCAGGGCTTCCTCTCCCTCTCAGGCCCTGCGGCAGTGGCAGAGCTCCTAAGATTAGCCCCATCTCCCCAGCCAGTAGGTCCAGCGCAAGGCTGGGTTACGGGAGAGGAAATTCCAACAGAAGGATTCTGTCCCTTCCCTGCCGCTCCCTACCCCCAACAATCTGTTCCCATCTATGATTCTTGTGAATGAGTAAAAAACAAACAACAACAGAGACCAGAGGCAGCAAGAAATGCCAAGGTGATCTCCGGGACATGGTTCTCTCAGGGTCATGGAGCTCATTCCCCTCCCTCCAAGCAGAAGCCCAGGCTGACGGGTAAAGTCTGCCAGGCACCAGGCTTTCTTTTGTTGGGTCTGCCGTCACAAGGTGGTAAATTTCTTCCTAAGGGTGCCCACTGCCCTCCTTGATAGCCTTTAGTCTGAGGCGTTTTGTACTGCCCCCTCTGGAGGCAACCCCAGAGTCACTGTGCCCTCCCCCCCTTCACAGATGGACCCGGTCCAGAAAGCGGTCATCAGCCACACCTTTGGGGTCCCCTCCCCTCTGAAGAAGAAGCTCTTCATTTCCTGTAACATCTGTCACCTGAGGTTCAACTCAGCGGTGAGAGGGAGTAGTGGAAACTTGCTGGGGAAGGGGCTGGACAGGGAAAGGGCTGGAGACTGGGCTTCTGGGATCGTTCCTGGAGGAACAGGGGTAGCAGAGGGTCCGTGGTCTCAGATTTCCATTCGTGGTTGCAAAAGAGGCACTCCTGGCCCTTCCCCCATCCATCCCTTCTCTACCCAGAGTCCTCTCCCCCTTTCCTCTTCGTCCCCTGGGACTCCATTTCCCTTCTGTGCTTCTTTCCTGTGTTCTGGACCTTTCTGCAAGAGAGAAGACTTGCCCGGCCGCATGGCTCAGTGCTTGAGCGGCAACCCATGAACCAGGAGGTCACGGTTTGATTTCTGGTCAGGGCACATGCCCAGGCTGCCTGCTCCATCTCCAGTAGGGGACGTGCAGGAAGCAGCCAATCAATGACGTTTCTCATCAATGTTTGTCTCTCTCTCTCTCTCTCTCCCTCCTTTCCTCTCTCTAAAAATCAATAAAAACATGTTTAAAAGAAGAGAGAGTGTGAGAGAGACATTGCCCTTCCCCACTCTGGTCCCAGGAGCCACCTATCAGCTCCTGGTTTAGAGCTGAGTTTTGTGGGTTTTTTTCTTTTAAAATGTTGTTGTTTTTAACAATTTTTATTTACTTATTTGAGGGGGGGGGGGAGAGAAACATAATGTGTTTCCACTTATTTATGCATTCACTGGTTGATTCTTGCATGTGCCCTGACCAGGGATTGAACCTGCAACCTTGGTTGACACTCTAACCAACTGAGCTACCCAGCCAGGGCAGGAGCTGAGTTTTTGGGGTTTTGTTTTTTTGTTGTTTTGTTAATCCTCAACTGAGGATTTTTTTTCCCTATTGATTTTTAGAGAGAGTGGAAGGAAGGAAGGGAGGGGGAAAGAGAGACAGACAGAGAGAAATTTGAATGTAAGAGAGACATATCGATTGGTTGCCTCCCACACCCCCCCTGACCGGTACTGGGGAACCAAGCCGCAACCCAGGTATGTGTCCTTGACTGGGAATAAAACCTGCAACACTGTGGCGTTTCTAACCACTGAGAAACACTGGCCAGGGCTAGAGCTGAGTGGGATTTTTTGTTTTTAACTTATTTCAGAGAGGAAGGGAAAGGGGGAGAGAAATAGAAACGTCAATGATGAGAGAGAACCACTGATCGGCTGCCTCCTACACACCCCACACTGGGCACATGCCCTAACTGGGAATTAAACCGTGACCTCTCGGATCATAGGTTGACACTCAGCCACTGAGCCATGCCAGCCTGGCAGGAGCTGAGTTCTTAAAGCACCTGAGAGTTCATAGACTACTAGAGGCCCAGTGCATGAAATTCGTGCATAGGAGAGGGGTCCCCTCAGCCATGCATGCACCCTCTCTAATCCGGGACCCCTTGGGGGATGTCCAACTGCCACTTTAGGCCTAAACCAGCAGATGGACATCCCTCTCACAATCCTGAACTACTGGCTCCTAATTGCTCACCTGCCTGCCTGCCTGGTTGTCCCTAACTGCCCCCCTGCCAACCTGATCATCCCTCACTGCCTCTGCATGCTGGTCTGATCACCCCTAACTGCTCCCCCTGCCTGGTTGCCCCTCATGGCTTCCCCGCCCCCCCGTCCCCCGTCCCCCCCCCGCTAGCCTGGTTGCCCCACACAGCCTGCTGTTCAGTAATTTGATCATCCCTCATTAACCGCCCCCTGCCAACCTGGTCATAGGCAGCCATCTCGTGAGGGCATGAGGGTCAATTTGCATATTACTTCTTTATTATATAGGATGTTTGTTCATGCCTATTAATTAGTTCTCATGATACAACTGTGAGATGGATAGAGGTACAATTATCGTCCCCTTTTTAGATGAGGAAACTGAGCCTCAGAGAGGTTAAGTAACCTGCCTGAGGCTACACAGCTGGTAAGTAGCAAGGCTGGGACCTGAACCCAAGCCTGGCTGACCCCAAGGCCTGCATACTTTCTACCATAGCCTGCCCCTGGATAGTGAAGAGGCGTCATTCTGGCTTCTTGGGGAAGGTTTACCTTCTGTCTGGGCAACTCTGGGATTTGGGGAGATGCTCTCAGCTAACCTGTTCTAGTGAAAGTGTCCAGGGAGGGGCCTGTCTTTGTTGCATTTGGGAGCAATAAGCAGGGACCCCTGGTTGAAGGATGGAGGACACTGCCAGCTGCCAGGCCAGATATGGGGGCTCCTCCAGGCTTTCAGGTTACAAGCTGTGAACCAGCTGGACAGAGAGACTTCACTCGGAGAGAAGATCGATGTGTTCTTACTCGGCTCCTTCACAGTGCCTGGCAAATGGCCAAAGCTTGATAACTATTTGTTGAAAATATGAAAAAGGGGTGAATGGTCTGGGGTGCACACATCCCAAAGGATGAAGATTGCTCCGCTTTCTCCATTTGTGCGTTTATGAACGTGGTAACTAACGTTCATTGAGTGCCTACGGTATGAACGAGGCACTGCTCATCATTTGTCATTTAATTCTCACAGTCCTGTGAGGTCAGTGTTAATGCAGAGTTTGAGTGAGGAAACCAAGGCTTAGAGAGGTGAGGTGACTTGCCCAAAAATACACAGCTACTCAGTGGCTGAGTGAGAATTTAAAGCCAGAGGCTGCTTGCCTGGGAACTCACGTATGAGACTGTGTTCTGTAAACCTCGGGACCATGCACATACTGTGATGATGATGGCAGTGACAAGGATTCACTCCTTGTGTGGCCCAAGCCCTGCCTCCCTCTGATCTGCCCCATGTCCTATGCCAGCTTGTAGATAGGACGTGTAGACTCAGAGAATGAATAGTGACCCTATGCCCTCCCCACCCCAGAACCAGGCCGAAGCACATTACAAAGGCCACAAACATGCCAGAAAACTCAAGGCAATTGAAGCCGCCAAGAGCAAGCAGAGACCCCAAACCCTGGCCCAGGATAGGACAGTGGTGTCTCTGACCCCGACCATGGCCGGTAGAGCCCCAGAAGAGCCGCAGAGCAAAGGTCAGTCCTGAACTCTTCTCCTGCCCCTCATTCCAAATCGGGTTTCTGACGAGGGGTTGAGAGATGTCTCACTGTTATGTCTGCTTGCGCTGGAGCCTTCCTACAGTGACAAGGCACACATCACAAGTGGACAGCTCAGTGCATTGTCCTGTCTGGATGTATTGAGATGAAGAAACTTCTCTCAAGAACCCAGAAGGCCACCTGGGCCCCTTCCAGTCACTGCCTTGTATTAGTTTCGTAGGAACTATAATGACCACTAACTGGGTGGCTGAAACTATAGAACTTTCTTTTCTCACAGCTCTGGAGGTCAGAAGTTTGAAATCAGGGGGTCCACAAGGTTGCTTCCTTTATGGAACGGAGGGGAAGAGGGTTTTATGCCCCTCTTTCAGCTTCTGGTGGTTGCCTGGCATTCCTTGGCTTGTGGATGCGTCGCTCTAATCTCTGCCTCCATCTTCACGTCTCGTTCTCCCATGTGTCCATGGTCTTCTTATAAGGACACCAGTCATTGGATTAGAGCCCATCCTAAGCCAATATGACTTTATCTTGACTAATTACATCTGTAAAGACCCTTTTTCCAAAATAAGGCCACGTTCTGAGGTTCTAGAGGGACATGAATTTTGGGGTGACACTATTCAACCACCTACACCCCTCGCCCCAGGATAGCTACAATCCTGACTTCTCAGCATTGATCAGCTTCACTTGGTTTTGATAAACTGTGTAGAATGTAGGCTTTTGTTCATCTTTCATGAACATTCACGGTAAGATTCTTCCGTGGTGGTGTGGTGGTATCTGTAATTTGTCCTTTTCCATTGCCATGTAGGACCATACAACTTTTAAAAAACCCATTCTCCTATTGATGGGCATTTGAATAGTTTCCAGTTTTATGCTACTATGAAGAGTACTCGATGAACATTCTAGTACCTTTTTAAATTTCCATCTATTTAACAGCCGATAGCTAGACTATCAGGGCTGTGAGGGCTGAAATTACACTGCCCAACTTTTATGATTTCAGATGGGGAAACCGAGGCTCAAAGAGGCCCCAGTGTGCCCAGTGAGTTGGATGGTAGAGTGGGTCTGGAATTCAGCGCTGGTCACCCCTGCACTAGTGACCCGTCCACTCTGCCATGCCACCCCTAATGTCAGTGCTTACAATCGAGGTCTCGAGAATCAGCTCAGGCCTTACCCTCCCCCCCAATGCCTTCCATCTCCCCAGCAGTTCCTGCAGACCCTACTCCTGGCCCTCTACTCCAGCCACCGCAGACTCCCGACACGATGCCCAGGGACCCCGCCCACTCGGAGCTCTTGGATGCTGCCTCCTCTTCCTCTTCTTCCTCCTGCCCACCCTGCTCCCCAGAGCCTGGGACAGAGGCCCCAGGACCTGAGCCAGTGGCGGCTGCTTTGGGAAGCGGTGTGAGTGGGGAAGGCAGGAATGAGAAGGGGCGCCTCTACTGCCCCACATGTAAGGTGACGGTGAACTCTGCCTCCCAGCTTCAGGCTCACAACACAGGTGAGTGTGCCCAGCCAGCTGGAGTCCGGGGGAAGGAGTAGGGTGGGGAGACGGCCCTTCACCGGATGAGGGCAGGCTGGAATTTCCGGGCGCTTTGCTCAAGGACTTGTGCTCAGTTGTTACTAGGCGAGCATTTCGGGTCCTCCCACTAATGCTTGAGGGAGAACTGAGAAGAGACAACACTGCAGAGACGACAGGAGACACCACCTCCATCTCTCCTTAGGTCAGGCCCAGACGGGGGGACAGATTTGAGAAGGAAGCTGACCAGTTACATTGCAAGAAGGCCTTGCCTGGGAGAGGGTGGCTTGAGATGAGAGGACCTTGTGGAGATGGAAAGAGGAATCTCATGTGGCTGGTGGGGAGTGTATAGGCTGAACAGCCTCAAAGCTAAAGGGACAACCAAACTCACCTGGTTTGGAGGGGTCTCCGTGGCCTTGCAGCCTCTCCTCGGTGCTGACAGATCTTCTTCTCTCCTTCCACCAGGAGCCAAGCACCGGTGGATGGTGGAAGGTCAGCGAGGGGCTCCCCGAAGGGGCCGGGGCCGCCCAGTGCCCCGGGGAGGAGCTGGACACAAGGCCAAAAGAGTGACCGGGGGCCGGGGGGGCCGGCAGGGGCCCAGCCCCCCTTTTCACTGTACTGTCTGTCAGCTTCGTGTCAATTCTGAGACCCAACTCAAGCAGGTGGGAGAAGGGAGGCTGGGATGAGGGTTGGCGCGGGGATGAGGGAGTGGGCCCAGTTCCAGGGGAGGAGGAAGGAGGGAGCTGAGGAGAGAAGGTGGGTAGAGCAGGGCCAGGTGTTGGAAGAGGAGCAAGGCTAGCAGGACACTGGGCTCCTGGAGACAGAGGCCAAGTCTTCCCTCCCCTTCCCAGGGCCACTCCAGGTGATGCCCAATAAATGTAGGTGCAATGTGTGAACTGTGGGTAGAGAAGGGTGAGCTAGTCAAGGACGATGGGGTAGTTGGGGCTCCTTGGGTTCCCAGTCTGTCTGTCTATCCATCAGCACCTGAGCAGCAGGAGGCACAAAGACCGCCTGGCCGGGAAGCCCCCCAAGCCCTCCAGCCAGCAAAGCAAGCTGCAGAAGCACGCAGCGCTGGCTGTGAGTATCCTCAAGGTATCTGTCTCCAGGCAACGGGGCTGGGACCCCGGTCAAGGGAAGGCTGGGAGTGGGGGCCTCATGGGGAGCTGAGGCAGGAATAAAGCCACCCCTTCCTGAGGCTGCCTGGGGTTGGGTTTGGGCTCTCCTGGGATCTTCCCAGAGGAATTTCCGGGAGGTGGGCTTGGGTCGGAATCTCGGTCAAGAGCAAGGGGTGGGCATGCCATCTCCTGGAAACCATCTCCACCCCCACCCAGCACAGCCTCCTCCCTCGGCCCATCCCGATCCCCTTCCTTGTGGGCAGGAAGACAGGTGCTGGAGAAAGCCCTTCGGAAGGAATGTCTGGGGGTGGGAAGGGAGGAGGATTTAGGTTTGGAACCCTAAAAGGCATGTGTTTCCTGCAGCACAAGGCCCAAAGGATGGAGCCCAGGGCAGGGGGAGTTTCTGGGGTCAGACTGTGTCCAGTACTCTCTTCCTTCTTTGCAGTCTAAACTGGCCCTGCAGAAGCAACTCACCAAGACTCTGGCAGCCCGCTTCCTGCCCAGCCCTATACCCACCGCAGCGGCGGCCATCTGTGCCCTGCCAGGGCCCCTGGCCCTCCGCCCTGCCCCCACCGCAGCCACCACCCTCTTCCCAGCTCCCATCCTGGGCCCAGCTCTGTTCCGCACCCCAGCGGGAGCCGTCCGCCCTGCCACGGGACCCATCCTCTTTGCCCCCTATTAGCCCTTCCAGGGCAGCCAGGGCTGCCTTCCCAGTGGTCACCTTCTCCACCCTCCTCTCCCCAGATGCCTCCGTCCCTACATCCCACAGGGGACTTTTTCCACACCCAAGGGGTTTCTGACCAACCTAGGAAGAGCTGGGCTGGTTTGAAGGGCAGGTGCCCCTCACTCCATCTGACTGGGGATTCAACTATTCCCTCCCCCCAGCCCCGGCCCAAGGGCCATGCCCACCTCAGTTCCCCAGCCTTCTAGTCCTGGGCTCCCCGCACTTCCAGCCCGATTTACAGGGAGCAAAGGGAAAAATCCCCAAGATCTATGCAAAATCCTAGCCCCAGCCCCACGGTGCTCTTATTTCCCCCTCAAAAGACCTACACCCCCGTGGCCAAGGGCCCTGGAAATCTTAACCGCCAGCCTGGGGACACGTCTGTGACTGACCCCTGCTCCCGTGCTCTGGGAGGCCCTCCCCGTCCACCGGCTTCTCTGGAGAAAGACATGGTGAGGGACGGGCTCTGGACGCGATGACCACAGGAGAATGGCAGCCGTGCTGAGGCGGGGCACAGCCATGGCGCTGGACGCGTTTAGGGGTCATCTCCAAAGGGATGGGGCTTGACCGTTCTCACAGAGGAAGTGCTCAATCCCCTCTTAGCCTTTTACTGATTTCTCCTGAACTCCAGCTCTGGGGTGGGGGTGGGGGGGACACACTGGGTCTCCCTCAGACTATGGACCCAGCTAACACTGAATCCCCCCAGGGCTCCCAAATGAAGAGCTTTCTTCTCTAGCTATTCAACTCAAACTGGTCCCGCACACAATTCAGCTTTCCCTCCTCCCAACCGACCAGCACCCCAAGCCTCCCTCACTGTGAAGCTGAGTGTTGGGATCCAGTCTGATAACCACAGACCCATTTTCACGCTAACGTCACAACCTCCATCCTATCCCAGTATTGTCCCCCTCACCCCACAATATGGGACTTTGCCAGTATCCACCTGTATCTTTTTTTTTTTTTTTTTTTAAAGATATTTCCAATGGGAAAATAAGGGGCGAACGGGAGGGAAACTTTTTGATAACAGTTGTGGTTTTATTGTGTCCAATGCATCAATAAATGAACTTTAAGCCCGAGCCTGTATACGCCAACTTGACTTGCCCAGCCTGGGACCGCCTGCCCCTGCTCACCTCCCCTGTTTTGAGAAGGGGCATGCACTGGAGGTGGCCCCCTGTAAGGCTCACCTACGGTAGGTAGCGATGCCCGTCAGAAGCCCAGAGAGAAGCTACGAAGCGGGCCCAGGGAGTTGTGGGTCATGAGCTCACCTTACAGCATGTTGACAGTGTAACCACCCTTCTGAGCCCCAACAGATCTGTCCGCTCCTGAGAAGTTACTACTTGTTTGCCTTGCTCTGTTGAGGCATCTGAGGTAAGAAGGGCTAGAGGAGCACCTTGTCCAGCCTTCACCGTGGCAGCATACTAACTTATAACAGGTAATTTATAAATAAAGTCCAGCTAAGAGCTGAAAACAACCCCAGGAAGGAGTGAAGACCAGCCCCCAGGGGTGTGAGGTTCCCCATCGGGCACGAAGCAGCCATTCTGGCAACTAGAGTAGATAGTGCACTCCTGCCCCCTGGCGGTTGTCGGAGGGCAGTGTCCCAGCCTCCAGGGCCGGTAGGCATAGCACCTTGAAGGAGAAGAAACAAAGGGGACAGTCAGCTGGCCGGAAGCCAGGGGCGTTATAAAATCATAGGCCTGGAGAGGCTCTAGAAGGCCACCTAAGCAACTCCTGTCACTGCAGATAAGGAAACTAAAGCCCAGAGAGAAAAGGCCTTGCTGGGTAACAAAGCCCGTTGGTGACTCAGCCCGGTCGGTCGGTCGGTCGGTCGTCATCCCATTCCACCTCAACCAATGAAGCAGGAAGAGGAGGTGAAACAATTGGGGTGGGAGGTCAAGTAGAAAACCACACTTCCCAGGAGGCTGGCTTCTTCCAGCCAAGGTGCAGGCGGGAACAGGGTCAGGGTGCTGGGTGAGGACGCCCCCCTAACACGAGGATGCGCACGCGTACACAGTACCTGGACGCCCTTCCCCTGGAGTCCAGCTGGTGCCCTAAGTGTTTGTGTGTGTGTGGCAGGAGCCTAGAGGTGTGGGACCTGTGATCAGAACCAGACCCCAGACGTGGCACTTCTGTGGGGCAGGTGGGAGGGACCCTGACCCACATCTGCCCCAGGTCACAGCGGGGCAGACAGGATGGACGCTGGGGTGGAGGGAGAGGTTGGGGGCACTAACCTAGAATATTTGCACTTCCCGGAGTTAGGAGGGACCCAAAGTGGCCCGACCTGGCACGGCCCAGCTGCCTGCCCTCGTGGGAGCTCCCTTTCCCTTCAACCCATCTTCCAAAGCCCCACAGCTGGACTGGGGTGCGGAAGGTGAAGAAGGGAAGGCAGCTCTTCAGCCATCCAAGGAGCCGCTGCCCTTGTTCTTACGGCTGAGGGGGAAGGCGGACTTGCTCTGGGGCTGGGTCATCTTGCTGGCCAGGTAGACGAAGGGCTCCAGGAGGGAGCGGCGGTCGGCCACGGACACCTCCCACAGCTTCACCTTCTCCGACTTGGCCCAATGCTGGGCCACATCTGGGTCCACACGCCGCTGCTCCTGCAGGTCACATTTGTTGCCAAGGACCACGATGGTGACCTGGGGAAGAGGGACAGAGCAGAGACTTGTGGAAGTGCCATGGGCCTTAGGAGTGGGTGTGAAGGCTGGCCGCCACCTAGGAGTCCTAAGCGAAGGAAAGTTTTAATGGCTGATATCTCATCTCTTCCTCTATTAGAAACTACGAAGTGAGGAGAGGGAGAGCATCGTTTTTCCCTCGCCTTCCTCTATTCAAATTCTGCCCTCCATCTGGCCCTCCCTCCGGGAGTTCCATTACAAGCCCTGAATCACCCCCGCCTGCTCATGACCAGCAGTCAGTTCACTTCTAGCTAAATAACATGAGGAAGCACTCCCAGAGCGCCCACAGCTTACAGGGGGACGTAAGAAAGGAAGGCCTTTCACAACTAAGAGTATGAAACCAGTAAAAAGAAGGATTAGTAGGGGCTTCACGTGTTGGGCCGGGGAGCTCTAAACTGAGGCCTTTTTGGCTGAGCTGCCTCAGCATGGGGCCACCTCTATGGGTGAAGACACCTTTCAGTGGCCCTGATTCCTCCTCCAGCTCCTCACCCACCTCCTAGAAAGTGAGTCAAACACAGAGCCACGCCAACCAAGCCTCACGAAGCCAGCCCAGGGCCCGCATGCTCGCACCCCCGGGGCTCCCGTACACACCTCCTTCTTGTCCTTGGATTTGTCGATTTCCTTCTTGAGCAGCTCCACACGCTGAAAGGACTCTCGGCTGTCTGTGCTGTAGACCAGGACGTAGCCATCGGTGCAGGAGAAGCAGTGCCGTGGCAGCTCGGCCCCATCCCGGAGCCCGCGGGTGTCATAGAAGCGCACCTGCTCCCGCACCCCCCGGTCAGTTTCAATGGAGCCCACGTAGATGTCTTCCTGGGTCTCAATCATCTCAGAACCTGAGATGAAATGAGGACACGTGTTCGTAGGGAGAAAGGAGACGGGACAACGTGAGTGACCGAGGATAGCCTCACAGGCTGACCAGATAGGGAGGGAAAGGAATGTGGGGGCTGAGACGGAATCCAGCAGGACTGGAACAATTTGGGGGAACCCCATGGTCACACCACGCTAAGCAAAAGTGAGGCTTGGGAGCTTTTCCTCCTTATCTCGGATATTGGGTTTCGCAGACTTTACTCCAGGAGCAGGTTTTGGCTTGTCTGTGTTATTAAATCCTAGTCCTTACTCTTCAGCTTCTTCCACCATCCTCTCCCCCCGCCCCCCTGTCCCCACCTCCAAACAAAACTCACCCACTACATGGTTCCCGTACAGAAGCTGCTCCAGGATTGACGTTTTGCCCACCGACGCCTGGCCACATACGACCACCTTGCAACTCTTCCCCATGCTTAGCCTTCAGCCTTAAAGAAAGCAGGGCACTGGGTGAGGTGGGTCAAAACAGAGCCCAAGTTCTGAGCTGCACCGTAGCCTTGGGGTCCAGCACTGCCCTCCCCTCCAGTCAGGGTGCATGTCAGAGATGACGTGTCTCACTCGCCCTACCCGGTTTGGCTCAATGGATAGAGCGTTGGCCTGAGGACTGAAGGGTTCCGGGTTCGATTCTGGTCAATGGCACACGCGGGGTTGTGGCCTCAATCCCCTGTAGGGGTTGTGCAGGAGGCAGCCGATCAATGATTCTCTATCACTGATGTTTCTATCACTCCCTCCCTATCTGAAATCAATAAAGATATATTAGCAAAAAAAAAAAAAATGACGTGTCTACGTCCCCTACTGGGCAGGGAGCTGTGTCTTTCTCGTCTTTGCGATTCCCCATAGCTGGCCAGTGGCTGTTGGTGCTCACTGTGTGCCGTTCTCAGGAAGAGATGCTGGTTAAAAGGAAACTGCGGCGAGGTCCCTCTCCATGCACAGGACTCGGGAGGACCAGTTACTGAAGGGGCCCATGCCCAGCTCCCCCTCTTTAACCCCGACCCCGAGGAGAAACAGCGGGAATACCATCGTGTGGCTCTACTCTTCCTGGTGAAGAAATAAGAACATTTTACTTTCCTGTATGACGTATCTAGACAACAAATTCCCTCTGGTTCCTATCAAGCCCCGTCTAAGCGTAAGACCACCAGACGAGAAAGAAGTGAAGATCTAAGGGTCGAAAGGCTCCGGAAAGAGACGATGTGTGCGGCCCCGGGGCTGGCAGACCCAGAAGAGAAGGCTCGGACACATAGACACCCCTTCTCCCAGGGATCGCGAAGGCACCCCAAAAGGCAGGCTTCCCACAGCAGCCCGATTCCTCCAGAGAACAGAGACCGTTTCCCCAAAGGGGTTCCAAACAGAACCCTCTCCGGAGGAAACTCCTGAGACAGGCCCCACCTACTGAGCTCCCGGATCAGCAGGTACCCCGAGAGCGCCCGCGGGGCCTCCGCCACCCCAGGAGGAATGCATGGCGGCAAACACCTGCCACCTAACGTGGCCCCGACGCGTGGCCGATGCCCGCCTTCCAGCTCCGTACCTGCCGCGGCGCTCGCAGCACCCAGCCGGGCCCCTGAGGAGCACCGGGACCAGGGGAGGGGCAGCACGGCCGCCAGCACTCCGTCCTTCCGGGTGCACCGGGCTCTGTCCGGTCCCGCCCCCCGCCCCCCAGCTCCTGTCCCCCAAGACGAATTCCGGCGGCAGAGAGCCGGCGCCGTCCGCCAGCGCCCCCAGAGGCCGGCGGGGGACCGGGCGGCCGGGCCGGACTGGAGGTGCGCAGCGGGCGCGCGCGGTACTGCACCGGGCGCCCTGGACGCGGGGCGCCCGTCTGGTCTGGCGCCGCGTGCTCTTCTCGTAAGGCTGCTGCGGTTCAGTGACCCTTCATTTATTCAAGCGTTTCTTCCTCGAGTGTACGGTGAGCACGACTCTGTGCAGGTACGGAGCCACGTGCCTGGGAAAGGAGACCAGCCTTGCACCCTCGCTGCCCAGTAGAACGTCACTGCCCAGAGCAGCTGGACATCGAATCCCGAAACGACTGCAAAAGAGGTGCCACCGGAGCACAGCAGGCGGGCAGTTAACCTGGGGGCAGGGGCCGCCTCGGAGAACTTCCTGGAGTCGGTTATGTCAGCGCTGGGGTTTGAAGGGCGTGGGAGGAAAGGATGAAGAAAACGTGGCGAAGAGTCACGGCATTTTCCTGGAACTACAAGTTCCTGGGTTCAATATTGATGGTAGAAAGGAACCAAAGTAATCGAAGGCCTCGCGCAGTAGACCAAAGGTTTCAAACTGTATCCTAACAGCCATGGAAAGCCTTGGTAGGTGTCAGCGCAGTAACATGGTCAGTTTTTGCTGTGAAGGTCAAGTCTGGTAGAAGACTGAAGATTGGAAAGAGATGAGACTCGGGTGCCAGTTGGGAAACTTTGATAGTATTCCAAGTTTAAAAAAACAATAATAACATGAGCCAGAATAGCGATGGAAAGATGATAGATTTGGGGAAAAAAAGAAAAAAAAAAAGATGATAGATTTGGGAGACTTTTGGCAAGGGAATCAAGATTTGATGCTGAACGGGGAGTCAGGAGTGAGAACGAGAGAGGAATTCATGATGTCCTCCATCTGTCTCATTGGATGACCAGGTGAATGATGAATCCATTCAACAAGATAAGGAACTCAGCAGAAGAGAATCAAGTACAGCATTTGTGGGAGGGTTTCTGCTGTGGAGGGGTGGGAAGAGAATGACAAGTTCCGTTTAGAATCTAAATGGATTAAGGTGACCAGATTTTAACATTGGTAAAGTGGGACACTAATGACCACTTGACCACCGAAAACTGTATCTTCCCTTCCCATTCTCCCGCCGTTCCCTAGCTAGTTGTGCATTCTTTCAAAAAATTGGGACTTTTTTAAAACGCCTTGGAACTCGGGACAAATTGTTAAAAATCGGGACTGCCCCGCCAAAAGCGCGACATCTGGTCACCTTACTTTAGATATGTTAAGCTTTCGGGATTTGTGAAACATCCAAAAGATACCAGTCGATAGTTGGATATACAGATCTGAACTCGGAAGAGAGATCTAGGTTGGCGATATCAACAGGAAGTCACAACAAATAAAGTTCTTGCTGTGGGTGTGGATGAGTTAGCTTACAGACAGAACACAAAGTGGGAAGATGGTGAAAGGCGCGCTCTCGTATTAGACTGTGGGCTCTGAGCCATTGGCAGGCAGGCAGGGCAGGTGGTGAGTCTGTGTCCTCCCAAGCTAGAATAGGGACTTTGGAGAGGGCTGGACAAATGGCCTCTCTCTGCCAATCCACTGGGTCTCTCCCATTCTCCCCTACCTAGCGGTGAGCTTGGTTTCAGCTTCTTTGGCACTCTGGTAGTCAGGGATCATGCGAGCAGCCTATGGACCATGGCACGTGGTTTTACTGGAGGAAGAGAGGATAAGATCCCTTTTGAATTCCCTTGCCCCCTTAGTAATTCCCCATATATCTCAAAAAAATTTTTAAAAATATATCTTTATTGATTTCAGAGAGGAAGGGAGAGGGAAAGAGAGACAGAAACATCAATGATGAGAGAGAATCATCCATCAGTTGCCTCTTGCCCATTCCCTACTGGAGATCAAGCCCACAACCCAGGCATGTGCCCCTGACCAGAATCGAACCAGGGACCCTTTAGTCTGCAGGCTGATGCTCTATCCACTGAGCCAAACCGGCTAGGGCTATATCTCAAATTTTAACCTCGAACTCCCTCCATTTAACCTGAGAAAAACCCCAATTTAATCCAAGTCCACAAATTATTGGTTTGGGTGAGGCTAAGGACTACAAACATGGCTAGGCTGTGTCCCTGCCCTCGAAGAGTTCCCAGTTCAGACTGCATCCAGCGAGACAAACGTGCTGAGCAGAGTTTTTACAAGGGGTGGGAAGACTGGGGACACTGGGGCAGGGACCTCACCCTGTGGGCTGCCTTATAAACGCAAGGGCAGGGTCCCGGGCGCTGCGCCACTCTCCCAGGCCTGATGCTGAGATGGCACTCCCAAGCGGCTGACATGAAAGCAGCATCATAAAAGGGTCAGCGTCATGAGGGTGATGAACCAGCTGGTGCGTGGAGAGCCGGAGGGGATGAAAGGCGCGGGGTGAAGACGCCCCGCGTACCCCTGGCTTGACTGGGCAGGGCTTCCAGGGGCCGATGAAAGCTGGGGGACCCGGGCTCACAGTGTCTCTTCTTGCCCTTCCCGGGAGGAAGCGGTGGACACACGCCAAGGCCGGGAAGGCAGCAGCGGGGGGCTCTTTTCCTCCAGAGTCCTGGGTGACCCGGTCCCCACCCAACTCCGACCCCCCTCAACCTTACAGAAGACGCTCAAGAGTTGGAAGCTGCTATGGCAACGAGGCTCCGGGAACACTGAAAGCCAAGACCTACAGCGGCGACACCCCCCTGCACCCCGTTTCGCTCTACGGCTAAAGTGGCGCCCCCCACGCACAGGAACCGTCCCTGGGGCCCCGCCCCGGCGCGGAGACCGCCGTGGACCTCCGGGGGCGGGAGGCCTCTCTGGCCCCAAGCGGAGCCTCTCGCTGGTAGACGGGCCCGAGGGAGCCTCTCTGGGCACAACGCCGCTGCGCGGCTCGATGCTCCGGCCGGAAGTGCTCTTCACCGCCAGCCTCCCACCCGGCTCTCTGGTCTCGGCGGTAAGATGGCGGCGACCGCGGAGTGCGATGTGGTAATGGCGGCGACCGAGCCAGAGCTGCCGGACGAAGAAGGAGCGAAGAGGTAACCGGACAGGGGTGCAGCGGAGGGGGCGAGCTGCAGCTCTGTGGCTGTGGGGAACCCGTCCCTGCCGTGATGTAGCTCCTAGCTGTTGAGGCGATGCCCCGCCCTCCGTGGACCCCCCCCCCCCAACCCTCCACCTCCCCTTAGCTCGCGATCCAGTCCGGATGGACCCCCTGAAGGGGCGCTCTCGGAGGTCGGACCTCCCCTCCGGCTTCCGCCTGGCTGGGGAGTTGAGGCATCGGTGGCTTTGCAGCGGCGGGGTCTGGGTCTCGGGGGGAATGTAAGGTCTGCTGCGGGGCGGGCGAGGCGGCGCGGCGACCGTGACCCCCGCATTGACTCCCGTGCATTGTCAGTCAGCACTGTGCGCCTCCGAAGCCCGTGCTCTCCTCCTCCTCTTCCTTAGTCATCCCCCAGCGAGCATTAGCCTGGGTCCGAGGTGATGGGATGCCTTCTTCACTGTTGATCTGATCGCCCCCTGCCCGGCTGCCCCCGAAGTGGAGAACGACAAAGAGTTCGAGTGAGGGGCTTGTTTCGTGCTCTGCACGTCCCCCCCGCCCGAGTCATCCCCGCGTTCTTCCCGGCACCGTGAACCCCCCTGAAAGGAAGCAGCAAGGAAGAGGGCAGCTGCCTGGGCGCGGGTGACGCTGCTGGGCAGCTGCAGTGGCTGGAGCTGGCCGGGCCGGACTAGCCGAGGGGGCTGCTGAGTGCGTGTTTGCCGGGAACACGCCGGGCTCCGGCCCCCGCCAAGGCAGGTGGTGGGCGGTGGGCTTGGGACCCGGGTGCGGGTGCTCACGCTCCTCCTCCTGCAGCCCGAGTGACCGAGAGGTTCTGGGGCCCCTTTTCCTTTCAGCGGCCGGTGAACCGATTCCAGCCCTCCCGGCCTCCTTCCCACAGGGTTCGTGCCTTTACACCGAGCCTGGGACTGTCTTCTTCGTTCTGGGTGACTCAGGCATGAGGTCTGCAATCAGGATGCCGGGAGATTTTTACCGTTTCAGGTAGAAACCTAAGAGAGGTTGAGGGAGGCAGCATGAGTAGGTATCGAAAAATCAGGCGAGTTACTGCAGCCAGTGTACCCGGTGCCTGACCCAGCGTTAGGAGGTCCCTGGCATAGCGGAGAACTCAGGAGACGAGCCTCTGGTCTCCTCCTGTCTGTCGCCAGCAAAATGGCATCCGGCATGGGACTGGCGATTGGATCTTGGCTCAGCAACCTTGGTTCCTGAGTTCTGGCCAAGAAAGAATTCAGAGCCAAGACTCAGAGCAGAAGTTTATTTAGAAAGTCAGAGAGGTAAGACTCCGATACCAGCAGAAGTTTATGTAGAAAGTCAGAAGAAGTGAGCCAGCTGGGCCGCGTGGGCCCTGGGAACAAATGACGGAGGTTAACGAAGGGCCCCTGGAGCTTAGAGAGAAGCAAGGAAAACACACCTGGGGAAGGAGGTGGGTGGAGGGGAAGCCTCTCCAGAGAGACTGCTGCCCTGGGTCCTCTGGAGGGTATTTGTTTGGAGGTCTTGGGGGGATCCCCATAGAATAGTCGTCAGCTTTCCAGGTGTGTCAGTCCAGGGTTGTGGTCTTTAGCATTGGTGGGCACCAGGGGTCATTAGTCAGTGCAGCTGGTCCTAACCCTCAGGGCAATAACAGAATGTTACTGGCGGCCGGACCTCTGTTCAGCAACCTCGTTACTTGAGTCTCTAGTTACGTGGCTTTGTCTGTCTGGTGTTGCTGCTATCCTGGGCTTGGAGCTGAAACACAAGTGAGGCCTGTATGTATTTAATGTGGACCAGAACCTCATTGTCCTGGAGGTTTAATGTGTAAGGGCTGTCCTCCGCCCTCTTACTCATTCCCTTTCTAAGGGGGTCTAACCCACATGACTAGCCACATGCCAGGGAGGTAAGGTCAGGGGAGGGTCTGAAACGCCTGACCTGGGATATGCTAGGTGAGAGGAGGTTACCCTGGGGGCAAGGTCCTTGTTTTCCCAGTTTTGCCCATTGCTGGGGCTTTCCACCGTAGTGGCCTTCTGTACTTGGCCCATCATCCCTGTGCTGCTCATGTCTAACTGCCCACCACACTTACTTAGGAGTTTTCACTTCAGTCCTAGTTCTTTCCAGATATTTAGAATTAAACATCATTTGCATTATTAAGGAACTGCAAAATGGAAATACAACTACCCTATCGTAGAGCTTAAATTAATTGTAAGGATTAACTTCATGTGAAAAGAGTTCTTTGCACTATAAATAGGGTCTTGGGCTGTATGTAATTTAAAATCATTCTGTTCATTGTAAATATCTGATGTAGGGTCTGTCCATCATTTGGGTTCCTTTTCAAGGTGCCCATATCTAATTCAAATTCTTTTTTTTTAAAAAAAAAATTACAGCCTTACAGGATGTTCTATCATAAAATTATCTACTTTAATAAAAGAGTAAGATGGAAGGTAATCATCACTTCGAGACGCCTAAGCCATGCCCACCAGCCAATCAGATCGGCTATATGCAAATTAACCCAGCCAAGATGGAGGCCCGCAGCCACGAGCAAGCATTGGTGGGTGAGGCCGGGGTGGGCTTGGCCAGCCTGCAAACTGCCATTAGCCCCTCACCCAGCCTGGGTATGCACACCAGCAGGTGGACATCCCCCGAGGGGTCCCAGACTGCAAGAGGGCACAGGCAGGGCTGAGGGCCTCTTCCCCCCTCCCCCCCGCACAAATTTTTGTGCACTGGGCCCCTAGTAATAAATAAACTTAAGGTATTTAAGAAGCTATATTAAGAAACATAAAACTGGTGATGCTATAATGTGACTACATTACCCCAAAACATGGTATTTGGTAGCAGTATAACAAAATAAGGGAGGGTGTTGACTTAATGTTAACTGCCTTATTTCATGAAATTTAAGATATAATTGGTTGTAAACACACAAAACAATATACAGATGATGTATTATTACAGTCTCACAGGAGGCAAAAATGAGCAGAATTGTGCACCTGAAACCTATATAATTTTATTAACCAATGTCACCCTAATAAGTTCAATACAAATTAAAATAAATCTTTTTTAAAAGATGCCATTGGTTGTAAAATGAACAATTATTTCATTTACCACTAAGGAAAAAAATAACAAAATTTAACTATAAAAACTGTATTCTTATGAAATATACTTACATGCTAAACATATTTATATAGATTTATTTTAAATGTAATAAAGCTTAGATGTTTATTATGTACCAGCAAGGTGAACACATCAAAAGAAAATATAGTGAAATAAACAGAAAAATATCACAGGTTTGTTTTCTGCCTGCCTTAGGAGATGTATGTAAACATTGGGATCTGTTAGTAAGAAAAAGACTTGTTTATGTATGGTTTTCCAATACTTGCTTATGTATACCGAAAATGGAGTGGGAATTTAGAAGTTTTGGAGAAAGGTTGTTTACATTCTCCATATATCTTGGAATCCTCCTATGAGGTCTTAGCAGAGAGCACGGGTAGGAGCATCCTTACCAGTGCCCTTTACTATCCGGCTTGGTTTGTCATTTGGCCAAGTTCACGTCTCTGGTTACAGCCTTACTACCAGTTCATTTGGGGACAGTGAGTTCATGGGTCTCTTGGATTGTTTTGTGAAGTCCCGCTAGGAGTCCTTCCTTGCATCTTATCTTGGCTTAGGGGCATTCTGCTGCTGCTGCTGCTGCTACATTGTTACAGTCCCACAGGAGGCAATATGAGCAGAGCTTTCAAGACACTGGGCTTCATGGCAACAGCATTTTAAATGGCTGCGTGTTTATTTCCTTAGCTTTAGTGTATAGAAAGAAATGGACTTTATTTTTTTGCCTGTCATTCTAACGAAGCTCTTTGAGCCCATAGCAGCTGAGAGGCTAAAATAAAAGATGCATTAGTTGGCACTCCAAAATAGATCAGCTTCAGTACATGAAGATTATTTATTTTTCTTTGCCTACCAGAACAGATAAAGCAACTTGGAAGACAGGACTAAATTTCATAGGTTTTACATTACAGCTGTCCTGGAAGTTGCTGATTGCTTTATCTAATTTATGAATACCTATCTTGATTGAAGGTTCTGGACACATTTCCTGGGCTGGGGAGCAGCTTGGGCTCCAAAAGTCTTTATTATGGTAAAATCAAAGGAGTTCACATTGTTCATTAATAGAAGAGACAATGAGGTTTAAAATAACCAATGGAAGCCATAGACTAAAGAGCAGTGACATTACCTGATTCCTTTGAGCTGATGATTTTAACTCTTCTGTATCAGTTTTCCTCATGGATGCAAACAAGAAGTTATTTTTAGACCCTTTCTTAGTACCTAGGTATTGTAAACTCTTTGTGGATTTTGCCTTCTATTTTTTTGTCTATATGTGTATATTAGAGGCCCAGTGCACGAAATTTGTGCACTGGGGAGGCGGGGGGGGGGGGTGGAGCACGGTGGTTCCTCAGCCCAGCCTGCACCCTCTCACAGTCCGGGACCCCTTGGGAAATGTCCACCTACCAGCCTAGGTGTAAGCCGGCAATCAGACATCCCTCTCGTAATCTGAGACCCCTCGCTTCTTACTGGTCCGCCTGCAGCAGAGGAGAGAGAGGCTTCCACCACTGCTGCTGCACTCACCAGCTTTGAGCTCAGCTCTGGTTGAGTGTCCCTCCCCTTGTGAGAGCACACTGACCACCAGGGGGCAGCTCCTGCATTCAGCTTCTGCCCCCTGGTGGTCAGTGCACAACATAACGACCATTTTGCCAGTTGTTCCACCTTTCGGTCGATTTGCATATTAGGATTTATTATATAGGATAGGATAAGATAGGATTGTTGGTGGGAAGCACTAGTCCATATCCCAGGATTTGCTACTGTGGCTCCTTGGGACATTTAGGAATTCATAGCCTTCACAGAAGTTTCCCCTCTTGTTCTTCACCCTGTTTTCAATTCTTAGTCAATTGTCCACCTAAACTTTCTCTTGAATTTCCAGGGCAGACAGCTAGACATTTCAATAAGCCTGCAAGTTAACTGGGAACTTATTTTATTCCTTTTTTTTTTTTTTAATATATATTTTATTGATTTTTTACAGAGAGGAAGGGAGAGGGATAGAGAGTTAGAAACATCGATCAGCTGCCTCCTGCACGCCCCCCACCAGGGATGTGTCTCCAACCAAGGTACATGCCCTTTGCCAGAATCAAACCTGGGACCCTTGAGTCCGCAGGCTGACGCTCTATTCACTGAGCCAAACCGGTCAGGGCTTATTTTATTCTTTGACCTTGAACTCAAATCAGTAAGAAACATTACTCTCAGCTTTCATTTGTTTTAGGGTCAAAGGTGAAAAAATGGGAGATGGTACAAATTGTAACGGGACAATCCATGGGTCCATGCTTCCTGTCACACTTGGGCCAGTTAAGCAAAGGAGGTTGAATCATATGAGTGTTTATTCCAATACCGCTGGGAGAATGCGAGAGCAGCAGGTCATCCACAAAAAATCTGTTCTGCCTCTTCCCACAAACTAGCCGCTTATATTGGGTGGGACAGAGATAACATAGGGAAGTAGGCAAAAGAGTATGCCATATGGGCAGTTTTAACAGGTAATGCAGGCTGGAGATTTGCAAAGGCCTGCAGGTATGCAAAGACTGGAGTCTTCAAAGGGCTGGTGGCTCTTACAATTATAGCTGGTCCCCAATATTTCATTTCTGCCCCTAGCCAAATGAGCCATGGTTAAAGAAGGGTTAAATCCAGGAATACAGAATCCTGAATACCAACACATTAATTGAACCCTAATATTTAACAAGTGGCAGAATTGCTCATCATAACTGGAACAAAAGTAGAGTACAGAGGAAGGAAAGGTCTCTCTGTTCCCTGTTGCTCTGACTGGGAACCACATATTAACCAGAGCCAGGTACATCGGGCTACAAACTCTTCAGATGTCTCCCATCTCCAACAGTTAGTTCAGCTCTTGACCAAGTAGTTCACTTAAAATTTTTCCAAAAATCTTTGCACAAAACTTCAGTTCTGGACCTGAAATACATACAACTCTTTTCTGCTGATACACCAGTTTGACAAAAACCGGTTCTCAGACCACAAAGAGAATGTACTCACTTTACCTCTAAATCTGGCATTGTTAACATCTCAGGAAATATGAGTGGTGAGTGTGTGTGTGGTGGTTTTTTTTGTTTGTTTGTTTTTGTTGCTGGAGAAATGGATGATTAGCACAATTTTAAAACATAAAGAGGCCATCAAGAGTGCTAATGTTGCTAAGAGTGTGACAGAAACGATGATCACAGGCAATAAAAAAGGTAGAAAAACTGTTGTTGATTTGGATAAAGGAAAAGCATTAGCCAGTGACCACATTTTGGAGGTAGTGACATGTGAGAAGGGAAGATGCTGCACCCTGTGATTTATTTAAGGGGCTGGTTGGTTAAATTTAAGAGAAGTGTTTGTTTATAGATTAAACAGTACATGAGACATGTACTGTATATAAGAAAGGTTAAAACAATCATTTGGGGGTGTGGAACGAATTAATTCAGTTTACATTATTTTTAATGGGAAAAATGGTTCAGTTTTTGAACAAATTGCTTCTTGAACACCCTCCTGGAACAAATTAAGTTCGAGAACTGCGTTTTTAATAAAATGTTGGGCCAGTAAGTGACAGTTGCTCTTGTGTCTAGTTCATTCCCAACGACCAGAACTCTGATTGGCTTAAAGCCCAGCAATATGTACATTCCAGCCAATCAGGAATTAGTTTAGGCATTGAAGCTAGTATTCTAAGTTTTAAAAAGCTGACTGAGTACTGGGCACTTGCCTTTGCTTTCTTTTTCTAGGATTTTAGAAGATTGGAGAACAGTAGTCAGCAGCTGCTTAGGTGCCTTGTGGTCTGATGCAGAGTCCCTCTGAGAGCCCATTTCTCCCTTACTCCACTGTTTGGTCCCCTTTCTCCAGTGCTGGGTGATGTGGAAGTTACTTAGAGGTCGTTTCAGGTATTCTTTTAAACTGTCTGAATTTCAGCAGTAAGGGCAGGAATCGGAGTGTACGTTATCCCAGTAGTCTATTCATTTTATTGGATTAACAGTTTTTTTTCTCCCCCCACCAGATCAAAATGGCTGTTCCTGTGTTTTATTCCACCATTGGTCGGGGTATGAGTGCTTTGAAAATAGTAATATGAAGAGGAATATTAGACTTTTAAAGTCTGATTCTGAGACCTAATATTCTTTTGGCATATAACTTCACGTTTATGTGGGGAGTCCAGACTGTCTGATTAGCAAAGTGGTAACTCTTCTGATTCTAATACTAAACTTTGGGAGTGAGGGGGAAGAGTGAGGCAACAGGACTCTTTCTTATTTGGAATGTCTGTCTTAAGACAGTTTGCTCTTAGACAGTCAACCACCTGTTGAATTAAGGAACCTAGAGAACTTTGGAAGCAAAATACTAGTTGACAATCCAGATTCCCCACATTGGTTCCCATACCCCACCCCCCCGCCCGCCCCACCACCGAAAAACAAAACAAAACCAAAAAAAACAAAACACAAACCTTCAGAAAGCAGCTTTTCCTTAGTACCTCAGTTCTAGATTTTTAAAAATGTACTTTTATTGATTTCAGAGAGAAGGGAGAGAGAGAGAGAAACATCAATGATGAGAGAGAATCACTGATTGGTTGCCTCCTGCACACCCCCTTCTGGTGATCAGGCCCACAGCCTGGGCATGTGCCCTGACCTCCTGGTTCATAGGTCAAAGTTCAACCTCTGAGCCTTATGCTGTCCAGGCAGTTCTAGATTTTTGCTGTCCTCATGAGGTGGGAAATTTCACAGCATTGGGAACCAAGGAATAGAAAATGGTGGGTTTGGGATATGTTATGAAAACAAGACTCTGGCTAATTCTTAAAAGCCAGTGACTCATGTCCTCAGAATGGCTTCAGGGAAGCTTGTTCCTCAGAAGCAGCTTGATGGTTCCGTGTCCCTTCCCCAGTGGTAATTGAAGTTAGGTAGGTTCCACAGATCGTGTTACCTCCCTGTGAAGGAACTAGCATACGTCACAGTTCAGCTGTTTTCTGTGAGACTATCCTTGGGCCTGCACTGATGGGACTTTTCCCCCATTGAAAGAGACAGAGCCAGCTCCAACCAGCATGAGGCCTGGTGTCCTTCCCTGCTTGAACAGTAGAGAGTGCTACTGCCTTGTGTAGGCTCTATTTGTGACTCTTGGTCTCTGCCTCTCTTGAAGCTTCCCCCTGAATATCTAGACAGAACAATTTGAACCGGTATGTTTATAAATTTTGTTCATCATCATCTTCTTCCCTCTTTTGGTTGGGGGGAAGGACAGGTGTTTTAAAGTAAAAGCAGCTCTGTCTTTTATAGGAAATTGGGTAAAGGAAGCTGGGTAGCCCACCTTTATCAACTGGTAGCAGTTGGATAAAGCCCAACTGCTGTTTCCTCTGAACTGTAATGAAGCCTTTACTTGCACTCTGTGCAGTACCTTGCATTAAGTCATTATGGCTCCCACGTATCAGTGTGAAACTCAAATTGTCGTCACCCCTAGATTAGATGATAAGGAAGAGAATAATCTGTATTTGATAAGACAAAATCAACCCTGGCCGGTTTGGCTCAGTGGCTAGAGTGTTGGCCTGCAGAGTTAGGGGTCCCGGGTTCAGTTCCAGGCAAGGGCATATGCCAGAGTTGTGGGGCCTCTCCCCAGTAGGGGGACAAGCAGGAGGCAGCCAATCAATGATTCTCTCATCATTGATGTTTCTATCTCTCCCTCTCCCTTCCTCTCTAAAATCAATCCTCCTGTATAATAAAAGGCTAATATGCAAATCGACTGAATGGCAGAACAACCTGTTGCTATGATGCGCACTGATGACCAGAGGGCAGATGCTCAGCGCAGAAGCTGCCACTTGGTGGTCAGTGTGCTCCACAGGAGGAGCGCTGCTCAGCCAGAAGCCCTGAGCCAGGGAGCAGACCTAAGCCGTCAGTCGGACATTCCCCAAGGGCTCCTGTACTGCAAGAGGGCACAGGCCAGGCTGAGGGACACACACCTGCACCACTGCCCCTCGCCCCCTGCACAAATTTTGTGCACTGAGCCTCTAGTAAAAATATATATTTTTTAAAAAGACAAAATCAAAGTTAGGCTCCTGGGCTCCTTTTACTTTACTCTCTCATGAAGGTCAGAGAGATTACAACATGAAACAGGCCCTGTGACCAGGCCTTGGGGACAAGAGGTTTCATTTCAGGCTGTGGGAAGGAGGAAGGAATTTCTACTCTGACACTGGCCACGATCCCATGAATTCTGAAGGGTGGAGGACATTTCTAGATCAGCAGGCAACTAGTAAATCTGACTGAAAAAAAGAAATGGGTGCAACAATCGTAGAATAAGGGTGACATTTTGGAAGTAGTAAATATAGTAGGAATGCACAATCATAGAATAAGGGTGACATTTTGGAAGTAGTAAATATAGCAAGAATGCATAAATATTGTTTCACTGGCAGTATAAAATATTATTCTTAATAGCCTGAGGATAAGAAAAGGGCAGGTATCTTTTTCTAAATAGTCTTCAAAATCAAAGGTCCCTAAACAGTCCTCTGTGCTAACAAGATTAATCATTTTGTCCTGAGTTGTAATTTTAGCAGAGCTAGATTTTTTTTTCTAAGAAAATGAAAAGGGGGAAAAAAATCTTATTCTAGCTGCTGATCTGTTTTGAATTAAACAATTAATGCCATTGAAAGAGCTGAACTTTATTAAAAATACATTATTCTAGCCAAATACTTTAAATAAATGAAAGCAGTGTGGTATGTTTTTGTCATAGAAAAACCTGTTCGGCATTTTCCAAGTTAAGAATGTTGCAGAAGCATGAAACCATTTTGCTCTTTATTTTTCATGCACTGAGGTAGAATAAATATATCTTAAAATGATACTGTACGAATGATGAAGCATCTCATTCCTATTTTAATAATCTACTGATGTATGTGAAGCAATTCCAGAGTGAACCAGCCATGTTGAGAATGTTTTAAAAACAACCATCCAGTGAATCCTGCATTAGTGAAAGCTGATTGCATTTTCTAAATACTCCTTTAATTGCTAAAAGATAGACTAGTTTGTCTAAGACAAAGATCTTGCTTAAGTGCACAACTTGGAAGTATTTAGAGAGAAATGGAAATTTATTAAGGACATCTAATTTGGGGCACATTGCAATGTCAACTATGATGCTTTAATGTGTTTTTAATTTAGCTGAGGTGCAAATGTGCAAAGTTGGCTGATAATCATAAGCCCAAATTGTCTGTTTTGAACATATGATGCTGAGCCCTGCTAAGACCTGTGTGAAATGATTCCCTTGGCAGTGTTTATTGGATTAGTTAGCATCTGTGATGAATGCGTGCTCAATTTTGGGAGAGAGAATGTACCTGCATGGTCAGAGGATATACAGATTTTTAACACTTGTGGTGTAGAAGAACAGGTTTTCAGGGCTGCACTTTTCCAATTGGTAAGGTTATTTCTGAAAAGAAATACATTTTAGAGTAGCAAAGCATACCAAGAATGGAATTATTTTTCTTATCTATAGCTGTCTGAAGGAAGGCTGACCCCAGCCCTTCAGCAATAAACCTGTAACAGCAATGAAACTGTTATGGGAAACCATCCCATCATATGTCCAAAGAGAACAGAGTTTTTGAAAACCTTTTTTTCAGTAGCTGTTTTCATAATAATTGGTTGCCAGCTAATAAAGTGAAAGAATTGATTTGGTGGAGGGGAGGTAAAGTCATTTCCAACATCTCTTGGAAAATCACAGAGATGAAGCTTATTCTGCTTAGAGTTGACCCAGTGATTGGGTAGGGAACTGGATAAACTAGTTTTAATCTAAAAATCTCGAAACCAGCAAGATCTGGAGGAAAAAAATATAGGACTCCAGGAGTTAGGAAACCTGTGCAGTCACCTTGGGTGCCTTGGTTGCTCTTCTGTGTTGGGAGACACGTGGTATTATCATAACCTCTTCAGAAGGCCATTTCAAAGATCTTCGTTGGAAATCCTTTGAAAATCTGAAAAAGTACTAGAGATAGAGCACAGCTGTTAGCAGTGCCATCGGGTCAGTTATGGCCAAGTCTGTATTTGCTGGGGTATTATATTTCGGGGTTAGTCTGAGTTTTATCTTGTGGACATAAAAGTTAATCTGTAGTTTAATTTAGTCTCTTTTGGGTCCTTTCCTTTTTTTAGGTTGTCCCGGTGAATGCTAATCCTATTTCTTCCTTTCTCGGTACTGATGTGTTTTAGTAGGTATGTGTTGTATCTACTTGCTTATCAAATGAATTGACCTTGGCAGTGAGTGAAGTGACAGATGCCACTTCCAGATTGCCATCAGTTCCAGTGTTAACCAGCTCTTCTCCTTTTCCAGTCCCAAGCCTTTGACATCCTTCAGTCCCTTTGCTATAAGGGCAACTTGAACAAGTTCAACCCCTTCTCAGACTCCCAGGGCAGGATTTGAATGGATTTGACTCTGGAATTGTTCCTGATGCAGCCTTGATTAGTTCTTGCTGCTGCCATGCTGGATTCCAAAGATCCACTCCTTCCTTGGCTGGTCTCGCAGGGTCAGGCCCATTGGTTAAAGCTCGTCATGCATTTGGTGGGGAGGATCAACATGCAGAGGTGCTCCACTTGGGGCATTGGACCTGGAGGCAAAAGATCAGCATTTAGTCTAAAAGCAGCACCAAGTGCCCATTGTTTAGGCAGCTGTTAATCAACCATGTTTCTATGAAAATAAGTCCTTTTCATGAGGCAGTTGTGTGGGAATAGCTAATTCTGGCCTGATACTGTGCCGTGTGAGGTTAAAAACATGGTAACTCGTCACAACACAATTCTTGTTCTTTCTGCTGTGGGCTGACTCTACATTACTCGCTTTGTTTGCTCTAGAATGGAATCTACTCACTATTTACTAAAATGAAATGCATTTCTCGGGGGAGGCAGAGCCCAGTTCACTAGGTCTTGCATCTTAAAGGAGCCCTGCTCGCTCTATGACTACTTATTAGAATGTCATTTTGCTTATTTAAGTGCAGGTTGCAGTTCTGGAGTTGGATTTATATGTTGGGCTGTTTTTTGTCTTAAAGATATTCGTGTTCATTGCCCATGTCTTGTTCCTGGTAGTACAGATTAACTTTTAAGTCTTAGGCAAGAGGTAGAGGTGAGCATCAGAGAGAAAGCATAGCATGGTACAGAGCTTGGAATCGGACAGGTGTGGGTTGACAGCCTGACCTTGGGCCAATTTCCCCTCTAAACGTTATATCCTCCTTTGAAAACAGGAATAATGTATGGGAAGTACCTGGCTTCAATGATCATTACTAATCTTCCATAGAAATCACCCTTTCCTTTCCCTGGAAGCCCTCGCTGAACTCGCTAGCCTCCGTGGGATTAGTGCGCCATGAAAGGCCACCGTGCAGTAGCTCTGCAGGTGGTTTCACCTTTGACTGGCAAGCCTTACACTGCTGACACGGCTGTCCAAGTGCTTAGAGCCTTTGGCTTTCCTCAAGAACTTGTGTATCCGTAGCCACTAGCCAGCTGAAGAAATGGCTAGATCTTTTGGGCATGGTTTTGGACCTGTTGTTTCCTTTGAATTTCCTACTCCATTTCTTCACAGGAATTTGACTCACCTTCTGAAATTCCGTGCTGGGGAAGCCCTTTCTACGACTCTCTTGGCATGTCTGCTGTGAAAGGATAGGCTCCTCATAGTTTTTATTTATTTTTTAAAATATATTTTATTGATTTTTTACAGAGAGGAAGGGAAAGGGATAGAGAGCTAGAAACATCGATGAGAGAGAAGCATCGATCAGCTGCCTCCTGCACACCCCCAACCGGGGATGTGCCTGCAACCAAGGTACATGCCCTTGACCGGAATCGAACCTGGGACCTTTCATTCCACAGGCCGACGCTCTATCCACTGAGCCAAACCAGCTAAGCCTCCTCATAGTTTTTATATAGTGCCTTGGCTCACTTAGAGTTACAGAAAGAGTGCCATCGGTCCCACAAGTCTTGCCGCTGGGGGATCCTTCTTGAGGACTTTCAACAGCACAGGGCTTCTTTATACATTGTGACAGGTGATATAAAAAAATTACTCCAAACAGATTTATGTCCATCAATTCTTTTTAGCATAGGCCATATAAGGTCCTCGAAATCATTTGGCCTGGCGCTGCCAAGGCATTAGGGGTGAGTTAATTAAATGTTTGACCAAAGATAGCAGGGTAATTATTTTCCGGATTTTTAATGTTTTTATTGATTTCAGAGGAAAAGGGAGAGCGATAAAAACATCAGTGATGAGGGAGAATCATTGATTGGCTGCTTCCTGCACACCCCCAGTGGGGGGATCGACCCTGCAACCCAGGCATGTGCCCTTGACTGGAGGCTAATCCTCAGGCCAGTGCTCTAAGCACTGAGATAAACTGGCTAGGGCTATAGCAGGCCAATTTTTAAAAAATGGATCTGTATTGATTTCAGAGAAGAAGGGAAAGAGAGATAGAAACATCAATGATAAGTGAGAATCATTGATCGGCTGCCTTCTGCACACCCTCTACTGGGGATTGAGCCCACAACCTGGGCATGTACCCTGACTGGTAATCGAACCATGACCTCCTGGTTCATATGTCTGATGCTCAACCACTGGGCCACCTGTGGGCAGGCTAATTTTTAAGTTGATATGTTTATATGGCCCAAGAAGTTATAAAGTTTGTTTAATGGCACAGCTTCAAACAAAAAAAAGTATCTTGGGTTAGGGTAGAAATTCTGATATTACCCAATTGGTGATTATGCAAGGTACTACAGGGATAGTAGAGGGGCAGAAAGTACCACATATGTGTGATGGGCAGAGGGAACACTGGAAGATGGGTTTTTAGAGCATAGCATTGCAGCCTATACCTCATATGTCCTTGTCATCCAAGTTCTTGGTCTTTGCTGTCACTCTGTTTTCTGTCTTAAACACCAATATGCTGTGCTTTTAACTCCTTTGCCTTCTGCTTGTCTTTCCAGTGACAAAAGCATGAGCCACTTTTCAAGAGAGTAAATTGTTAAAACTCTAAGGCTATGACCCACTTTACATTGAGAAATCAGATGCCCTGAATGACATCTGTAGCTCATTTTTGGGGGGAAGTTCACTAAAGCAGCAGCAGTTGTGACACGGTGGAAAGGAAGTAAATAAAGATTCAGTTTCTGTGTCTAAATTTGCCTGTTAAAAGGACAGTGACTTCTGGTGGGAGTAAGTAGGCAAGGCAGGTCACATGAGAGAGGTTTTCTTAGTTTAAATGTATCTAAGTGACAAAAAACACCTGAAGACCATGGATTCCTTCCTTAGCACCCTCCTTTTGATCCTCAGCCAGTTGAACAAACTGTAAATTCCTTCAAGTGTCACACTAACTTTCAGCTCAATGTGCCAGGCAGGGGGCTCTAAACCAGAGATTGTTCCTCTGAGATTAAAGAGGTGATTGCTAGGTATAGAGAGTAACATGATTCTCTTTCTCTTTCCTTTCAGGGAAGCAGAGTCTTTCAAGGAACAAGGAAATGCATACTATGCCAAGAAAGATTACAATGAAGCTTATAACTATTATACAAAAGCCATAGGTGAGATGGACCTAGTGCTTATGCTGGAAAATAATTTGTTAAATACTGTTATAAATAGTTCCTCTCTATGAAGTAGCATATATTCAAGCTTAATGGCCTCACGAGGGAATTACTTTTTTTAAAATATGTTTTTATTGATTTTTAGAGAGGGGGAGGGAAGAGGGATAGAGAGAGAGAAACATCAGTGAGAGAGAAACATCAATTGGCTGCCTCCTGCATGCCCTCTACTGGGGATCAAGCCTGCAACCTGGGCATGTGCCCTGACCAGTAATTGAACCGGGACCTCTTGGTTCTTGAGTTGATGCTCAACCACTGACACACTGGCCAGCCAGAAATTACTTTTCTAACTTAAGTGGATGGTAGTTCTGGCAAATTAAAAGCAACTCCAGAAATTCTAAATGTTATGGCAAAAAGATGCCCACTTAAATGCATTTCAGTCATTGCCTTTCTGAACATTGTTAGGTCTTAGTTACCTCCATCCTCAATTTATCAACATATTTTAATCCCATGCTAGCATTTTTCTCACCTAACTTGCTTTACAGGTTTCTCACCCCCGGCTAAACAGGTTCAGATTCATTTTCTTTTTTTTACTTTATTTCATTTCATTTTATTTTATTTTTTCTTTATTGATTAAGGTATTACATATGTGTCCTTATCTCCCCTCCCAACAGATTCATTTTCATATCTACTTATATAAAACAGTCCAGTAAGAAGATAAATATGTTGACCCCTATTCCAAAAGATAATTAATACACTTTAAAGCTAAGTTTAATGCTGTGTTTTATTTTTAAATTGCACCATTGCTGCTATCCATTTGCACAGGTAGTCAAAAATTTAATGGTGGCTTTTTAAAGAGGGTCATCATTCCTGTTATAGTTCTGAGGGAGATGGCCTTTGAGTTTTTGGAGCAATGACCCATTCTAAACTTGTTTACCTCCTTCCTTTCATGTAGATATGTGTCCTAAAAATGCTAGCTATTACGGGAATCGAGCAGCCACCTTGATGATGCTTGGAAGGTTCCGGGAAGCTCTTGGAGATGCACAGCAGTCAGTGAGGTTGGATGACAGTTTCGTCCGGGTATGTAATGGCTCTTTGGGGAGGACTGAGTTGCTGCAGTTGACTTCTAGCCCAGGGGTTTTCAGTGTTAATACTATTGATATTTTGGGCCAGATAATTCTTTGCTGTGGGGTTCTATCCTGTGCATTTTAGGATGTTTAGCAGCATCCCTGGCCTTTAAGGTATCATTAGCACCCCTTCCTTGCAATCAAAAATGCCTCTGACATTGCTGAATGTCCCATGGAATGCAGAATCAGCCCTGGTTGAGAACACTTCTCCAGCCATTTTAGTCCCATGTTGGGTAGATAGATAGATAGAGATAGAGGTATGTGGATATATATTATTGTTTTTTACAAAGGGAAAAGGAGAAGGATAGAGAGATAGAAACATCAATGAGAGGGAAACATGGATCAGCTGCCTCACATACACCCCCTACTGGGGATGCACCCGCAACCGAGGTGCATGCCCTTGACCAGAGTCGGACCTGGGACCCTTCAGTCCTCAAGCCAATGCTCTATCCACTGAGCCAAATTGGTTAGGGCCCATGTTGGTTTTGTGTGAGTGTTTGTTGCTGCTGTTGATTTCTGTCTGCTTGGCCACTCAAACTCCTTGTTGTCCTTCTTTGTGTTTCTTCCAGGGACATCTACGAGAAGGCAAATGCCACCTATCTTTAGGGAATGCCATGGCAGCCTGTCGCAGTTTCCAGAGAGCCCTAGAATTGGATCACAAAAATGCTCAGGCACAACAGGAGGTATGGGTCTGATCCTATCTGTATCAAAAAGGCAAGGAATAGTGACTTGAGAGTCAGAACTGACATCGGGTCTCACTTCTGCCATTAGCCACACCTGGGTGACTGTAAGCAAGTCTCATAGTTTCTTTGAGCCTCGGCTTCTAAATCTGTCAAAGGAGTGTTACTGTTTTTCACGTTTTGTGTGTTTTTTTTTAATTTTTTATTGAATGTAGAGAGGAAGGGAGAGGGAGAGATAGAAACATCAGTGATGAGAATCATTGATTACTGCCTCCTGCATGTCCCCTACTGGGATCGAGCCTGCAATCTGGGCATGTGCCCTGACTGGGAATCAAACCAAGGACTTCTTGAGCTTACCAGCCTGGCTCAAAGGAGTTTTGAATATGATTTACAGCTTTAGAAATCTGTGCAAATTGGAGCATTTCCAAGATTGCTAAGGGAATAGACAGATACATCAAAGGACTGATTTGAGCAAAGCTAAAGAATTTTAGTAAATTTAGCCCAGACAGTGTGGTTTAGTGGTTGAGAGTCGACCCATAAACCAAGAGGTCACTGGTTCAATTCCCGGTCAGGGCACAGACCTGGGTTTCAGGCTCAGTCCACAGTAGAGGGCATGCAGGAGGCAGCCAGTCGATATTTCTCCCTCTCTCACCCTCTTCCTCTCTCTCTAAAATTAATTAGGAAAACATATTTTAGAAAAAGTATTTAATAAATTCAAATCCTGACTAAATTGGTAGCTGAAACATGTTTTATTGCCATCTCCATATATGCTCAGGTTACCCATGGATGTGTTTTAGTAAGAATCTGCAGGGTTTTTTTGCTCAGTCCCTGACAGTGCCTTGCCTTTATTTTGTTTACTAGTATATCAAGGCATGATTCTTGTATTCCTGAGTTTCTAAGTTCAAATTGAGGGTAAGATTTGGGCCTTGGCCTTGCTGTTAAGGTGTTTGGCTGTATCTTCACCTGCTTGATTTGTGAAAAGTCTATGGTTCTGATTTTCTTGAAATAACACATTCATCAGTCTTATTGATTTTTGTGGTGGTTGAATTTATAACTTCATTAAAACTTTCCCTTATCTGATTTTCTGGTGTAGTTCAAGAATGCTAATGCAGTCATAGAATATGAGAAAATAGCAGAAACGGATTTTGAGAAGCGGGATTTTCGGAAGGTAAAGTATAACTATAAGGAAATCTTATTCTTTCTCACAAAGTTGTGTGTGGGAGGGTGTTTTGTGTGTGTGTGAGAGAGAATTAAGAGGTATAGCATCATACAGAAGTTATAGAATAGTAATTTTAATTTGACATTTAAAAAAAATTATATATTTTTTTAATTGATTTTTTTACAGAGAGGAAGGGAGAGAGATAGAGAGTTAGAAACATCGATGAGAGAGAAGCATTGATCAGCTGCCAGTAGAGGATGTGCCTGCAACCAAGGTACATCCTTGACCAGAACCGAACCTGGGACCCTTCAGTCCCCAGGCTGACGCTGTATCCAGTGAGCCAAACCAGCTAGGGCGACATTTTCTTCTTTTTTTAAACATCATTTCTTTTAGAACAGTTGTAGGTTCACAGGATAATCAGGAAGAAGGTACAGAGATTTAACCTGACATCACTACCGTTTTGATGTTGGGCCTTTCTACAAAAGCACACTACTGCCCTTTAAGGAGCTGTGTGATAGTTCATGGAAATTTAAATCCAAAGGGGTTGACAAATCTGAAAGATGGGAAAAGTACAAAAGCTCTAGGTATCTTTCTAGGTGTTGTAGTACTTACACCTCGTCTGTATAATAAATAATTCCTGACTCCCTTCTTTAGATGGTACTCAGAAGTAGCTTTCACTAGAGTTTCAAAAGAAGAGAGAAAGGGCTCCCAAAAAGGTTAAAGAAACACTGAGCAGGATTGATTTTCAGGATCACTTACAGGAAGTTTATGAGTGCCATCCAAGGAACGGAGTTGTCGCTTTATGTCGGAATTCGCTTGGTGCTTTCTGCAGCAGGTACTCAATAAATGTTTGACAAAAGTGTATAGTTAAGAATTATTCTTTTGGTTGTTGATTATTATTACTTTAAATTTATTGGGGTGACATTGGTTAATATGAATATACTAGGGGCCCGGTGCACAAAAATTTGTGCACTTGGCGAGGGGAGGAGGGGGTCCCTCATCCTGGCCTGTGCCCTCTTACAGTCTGGGACCCCTCGGGGGAGATGTCCACCTGCTGGCATGCATGGCCACCCTGGGTGAGGGGCTGAGGGCTGTTTTCAGGCTGGCCACAGCCCCCTCAGGGTTCGTGCACTGGGGGGTGGGATGGCTGGTGAGTGCGGGTGTGGACTTTTCCAGCTGGGTGGCCCACCATCGCAAATACCTGGTGGGCCCCCACCGCCAAAAGTTGGATTGCCTGAACTGCATTCTGACCATTCTCAGTAGCTTTCTGTAACCTGGGCATAAAAAGAAAGAAATTAAATGATAGCATTACCCAGTAATCAATGGTATGGTTTTGCTAGGTGGGTGTTTTGGAATAATGGTACTACAAAGGGAAAAAAAGATTGTGCTAAGAGAAAATTAG
>PVJC01002137.1:70063-82815 GCA_004026665.1 Murina feae | reverse complement strand
AGGGGGCGGGGCGGGGGCCCTCGACCTCTCTGCCCTTCAGGTCAGCGCGCGTGGACGCTGCCCCGGGAATCTAAGAAGCCATCGTGCTGCGCTGACATATGAACTGTTTAGTTGGCCGGGAGGGTTTCAGCCGACGAAGGCAGGTGCAATTCTAATTCTCAGTGCGAAGCGAGAGAGTAAAGCCCCTACTCTTCCTGCTTTTCCCAAGTTCATGGCCAGCCCGACCGCCCCCCTCCCCCCGCCTTGTTTTGAGTGAGCTCTTGCGTGGAATTCTAAGGTCCGGTTGCTCCCCGCTACCGTAGAGCTCAGGCTCTCCGCCCAGGAGGCCTCCGCTGAGCGTCCTGGCTGTGCTGCTCAGCAGCCATGTCGTTAATGTTGGGCAAAGCGTTCTGTTCTCTCGAGTACTTCATTGGTGAAACGGGAGTGACCATAGTGCCCATTCACAAATGCTATGAGGAGTAAACGAATTGGGCTTAGGGCTGTGCCTGGAAGACAGGAAAGAGTCCAGAGTTCCAATTTGAGGGAAATAAACTTCAGAGTCCAGATGACCTTCACACTTACGGTCACCTAATCTTCAGCGTGGGTGCTAAGAGCACTCAATGGGGGAAAGAATAGTCTGTTCAACAAATGGTACTAGGATAAGTGGATGTCCCCCTGTAGAAGAATGAAGTTGGACCCTTATCTCACACCATGTACAAAAATTAACTCGAAATGGATCAAAGGCCTAACCTTAAGAGCCAAAACTATAAAGCTCTTCAAAGAAAATGTGTGTAAAATTTCACCATCTTGAATTAGATAACAGTTTATTTTACCATGACACCAAAAAACACAATCAACAAAAGAAAAATTAATAGAATGGACAGCATCAAAATAAAAAACATTTCGTTTTAAAGCATACCATACATAAAGTGAAAAGACAGACCACAAAAGGGGAGGAAAATTTTGCAAATCTTATATTTGCTAAGAGACTTGTGTCTAAAATATATAAATACCTACTAAAACTCAAAAATAACCCAACTAAAAAATGGGCAAGGATCCTGAATGGGCGTTATTCCAAGAAAAAGTATACAAACAGTCAAAAACACATGAAAAGTTGCTCAATATCATGAGTCTTCAAGGAAATCAAAATCATAGTGAGATACCACTTCACACCCACTAGGAAGACTGTATAGTAGACAAAAAGACCATAACAAGTATTGGAGAAAATATGGGTAAATTGAAACCTTCATATTCTGTTGTTGGAATATAAAATTGTGCAGCTACTGTGGAAGACAGTCTGGTAATTTCTTGAAAGTTTACACATGATCCAGCAACCCACCCCTAGGTATATGCTTAAGAAAAATGAAAACTGCCCAGCTGGTGTGGCTAAGTGGTTGAACATCAATCTATGAACCAGGAGGTCACGGTTCAATTCTCAGGTATATACCCGGGTTGCAGGTTTGATCCTCAGTGTGGAGCATGCAGGAGGCAGCCAATCAATGATTATCTCTCATTCTCTCTCTCTCTCTCTCTCTCTCTCTCTCTCTCTCTCCCTCTCTCCCTCTCTTCCTCTCTGAAATCAATAAAAATATATTTAAAAATGCAAACTTATACTGCATTCAAAAAGTTGTACATAAATGTTTATAGTAGCATTGTTTCAAATAACCAAAATGTGAAAATTAACTGACCAAAAACTGTAATGGGTAAATAAAAAGCAAAATCTTCATACAATAGAATATTATTTAGCACCCAAAAAAGGAATAAAGTATTGATAATACTACAATATGAATGAACCTTGAAAAACATGCTATGTGAAAGATACAATTCACAAAAAAACACATATTATATTATTCTATTCAAATATGACCATATATTATTAAAATGTCTGGCATAGGCAGATCTATAGAGGCACTAAGAAGATTAGAGACTTCTGTCTAAAACATATAAAGACCTACTAAAACTCAAAAATAAAAAGATAAATAACCCAAGTGAAAAATGGGCAAGGCCGGGCAGATGTTGGGAGATTGACTAAGTGACTGCAAGGAGTTTGTTATTTTGGGAGGGTGGGAGGGGAGAAATGGGAGTTAATGAAAATATTCTGAAATTGATTGTGATGATGTTGCAAAACTCTATGAATATACTAAAAGCCAAAGAATAGTACATTTTATATGGGTGAGTTTTAGGTACGTGAAATACATCAATCAAGTTGTTTAAATAAGAAAAATAAATAACATTAAAATGAAAAAGTCAAGTGACAGAGAAAAGTGCACCATACTAATGCTAATAAAAAGAAATCTGAATTAAATATATCAATGTTAAATAAAGCTAACTTCAGAAAAAGGAAAATTGTTACTAGGGACAAAGAGGAGCATTACGTAATGATAAAGAGGTTAATTCTCCAAGAAAACATAACATATCTTTTGTGTGTATGCACCTAAAAAGGAGTGTCAAAATGCATGAGACAAAACCTAATAGAAAAGTAAAAATATAAATAAATCCACTAATATATTTGGAGACTTCAACACCCTTCTTTCAGTAATTGATAGTTCAAGCAAGCAGAAAAACAGTAAAGATATAATTGTCCTGAACAGCACTGTCAACTTGATCTAATTGACATTTGGCAAATACTCCAATAGCAAAATATACATTTTTCTCAAGGTCACATGGAACATTCACCAAGATACACCACATGCTGGGCCATAAAATGCACATTAATAAATTTCAAAGAATAAAAAATTAGGTTTATTTTCTCAGGCTGCTATAACAAAATACCACAAACTGGATGGTAGAAATAAATATATTGTCTCAATTTTGGAGGCTAGAAGTCCAAAATCAAGGTGTTGGCAGGGCATGCTCTTTGAAACCCTGTAGGGGAGAATCTTATCTTGCCTCTTTCTGGCTTCTCGGGGTGGTAGTCGCTCCCTGGCGTTCCTTGGCTTGCAACTGCATCTTCACAATCTCTGTCTCTGCGATTAACACAGCATTCTTCCCGTGTGTGTCTGTCTTCACATTTCTCCTTCTCATAAAGACTCCAATCACATTGGCTTAGGATCTTGTTTCATGTCAGTCTCAGCCTATTGGGGGTGATGCTATTGGCTAGGAATACCTAAGGGCACTCACCTGGACCCTTACCACTTAGGGCTGCCCCCACAAACGATCCCACTCCTTCCCCTTGACCCCAGACATTTTCCCAACTGGAGCCAGTGGCTGGACTGCACTTTGTGGTTTTTACTGTGATTGCAAGGTGCACCTCAGCAACAGCCATCAGGGAACTTTGTAAGAAAGGAAAAAGTGTAGTCACTCAAACAGTCAGTTACCTAGGTTATCCAGGGCTTTCTAAAAGGGAAACTTCATGGGTGGGGGAGGATTGGCTCCTTACCTAGTTGTTCAGCTAGTGGCGGTGTCATTTAGCTGGCAATATGTTTATTAAGATAGATATTCTTGAAATCAATGTCCAGCAACCAAAAGTTTAATGTCACGCACTTATATTGCAATAAAAACACTTATTGCCACGCACTTACTTTACAGACCCTGTTGATCTTATCCTACCTTAATCACAAGTGCAAAGCCCTATATCCAAATAAGGTCATATTCACAGGCTGGGGTAGTGGTGGTTTATGGTTTCCACATATATTTGTGGAGAGGAGGAGGAGGATACAATTAAAACTATAAGATAAATCATACAAACTATGTTCTTAGGCCAGAGTGGAATTAAACTAGAAATCAATAACATCAAAATAGCTTGAAAAATCCCCAAATATTTGGAGATTAAACACACACTTCTAAATAATACATGGGTCAAAGAGTCTCAAGAGAAATTTTAAAACATTTTCAATTCAATTAAAATAAAATTTATCAAACCTTAGGAATGCAGTGAAAGCAGTGCTTAGACAAGAGTGCATACATTAGAAAAGAAGGAAAATCTAAAATCAACTATCTAAGCTTCTGTCTTGAGCAATGAGAGAAAGAAGATCAATTTAAGCTTAAAGAGAGCAAAATAAGAGAAATAATATATATAGAGAGAAATTACACATAAGGAAAATTTCTGTGTCCTCCTGACATATCCCACTCCAGCTCCCTGCCCCCTTCAAATAGACAAAATTGGTTCTTCAAATAGGCAATCAAGAATAAAAGAACTAACCTGGGGAAATGCCCATAAGAGAACTATGCTCAGAAAACAAGTCTCAAGTCAACAGTAATATGTTGGAGCTGAGTCTCAGATCTTTGCTCTAAACTACTTAGTTCACTATAGTTCTAGATTAGTAGTAGCCAAAACAAACATAAATCTTTTTCTGATAAAAATATTTCTAATTAGGCCGACCAGTTTCCTGGATTAAAATAAAGAAAATGTGAGTTTACCATAAAAAATGGCCAGTCCTAAAGTCCTATAGAAGAAATCCTATATAATAAAAAGATAATATGCAAATTAACCCTCACACCATCACAAAGATGGCTGCGCCCACAGTGGAAGTGGGGCTCCTATAATGAGCTGTAACAAGCTATCAGCAGGGGACCTGAGACTGCGCTCCCCACCAGGCAGGGCTTGACGGGGGACCTCAGGCTGTGCCCCATGCCCTGGCACAAGGTTGGGGGACCTCAGGCTGCACCACCCCACTCATCTGGGCTTGACAGGGAACCTCGAAGTGTGTCCCCCACACTGGCCCAGGCCAGGAGACCTCAGGCCACACCCCCGCCCCAGCGCCATGCTGGGGGAACCTCAGGACATGGCCCCCACCTGGTGGGGTTTGATGCGCCCCTTGCCCAGCGAGGCTTGATGCAGGTGGGGCTGGCCTTGTCTGGATCTCGCCCAATGGGAGTGGGGTCAGCCGGGTCTTGGGTGATTTCGAGGCACACTTGGGTGAGCAGGGACCTGACTTTGGGTCCCACGGCACACCCCAGTCTCTGACAGGAGGAAGGTTTTCATATACATTTTACTAATTTTCTTTCATCTCTAACACTATTATAGAGAAAGAGCAAATAGCAATATTAAAATATTTCCTCTAATTAATTCCCTTTTAATGTGCATGAATTTCGTGCACTGGGCCACTAGTAATAAATATTTAGAACCCTTAAGAAAACCAGACATTAAAATTTTATTAGTTGTGAAATTTAGAATATCTATTTAGAAATTATTTAAAGAAATAAGGGATAGAATCATAATAATGAACAAGCATCAGAGACTATCAGGAATGAGCAACAGATGTAACAAATAATCAAATGAAGCTTTTAGGCATTAAACATACTATTTGTTGAGCCCTGGTTGGTGTGGCTCAGTTGGTTAGGCATTGTCCTGTGCACTGAAAGATTGCCAGTTTCATTCCTGGTCAGGGCAGGTGCCCAGTTGCCTTTCTGGAAGGGGGCATGTAGGAGGCAGCTGATCAATGTTATCTTCTCACACTCACATTGGTGTTTCTCTGGCTTTCTCTTTCCCTTCTCTCTCTCAAAAAAAAATCAATAAAAAATATTTAAAAAAACTAAAAACATATTTGTTGAAATGGAAACACTCAATGGATGGGTTAAATGGCAGATTAGACACAGATAATTTGTAAACTATAAGCTAAGAAAATTATCCAGAATAAACAGGATGATAGGAATGTAAAATATGTGAAAGAAATGTCAAACAATTACAAACGTTAAACTTAAAATATCTGACATATAAATAATCAGATTTCAAGGAGGGAGAGATTTTAAGAAATGAGAAGCAGTATTTCAAAAGTTAAGTGCTTAGAATTTTCCAGAATTTAGAAGAGACATGAATGCACAGATTCAAGAAGCACAAAATATCACTAGAAGAATAAATTTAACAAGCTATTCTGAGACTTGTCATAAAATTCAAAACATCAAAAAAAATGTTTAAAGCAGCCAGAGAGAAAAAACACAGACAACCTACAAAAATACACAGACAACCTACAAAATATTTTTATTGATGAGAAAAAAACACTGATTGGCTGCCTCCTGCATAATGGAAGCCAGACAATAGTAATATAATGAGTGTCATCCCAGGATATTAAGCCCCATTATAATGAAAGTTTGGATCCACTATTTTCCTATATAATAAAAGGCTAATATGCAAATTGACTGAACAGTGGAACGACCGATAGCTACAATGTGCATTGATCACCAGAAGGAAGACTTGAAATGCAGGAGCTGCCCCTGAGTGGGCAGTGTGCTCCCACAAGGGGAGCGCTGCTCAGCCAGAAGTCCTGAGCCAGGCTTACAGCTGGTGAGCGCAGCAGCAGTGGTGGGAGCCTCTCCCACCTCTGTGGCAGTGCTAAGGATATCCTCCTGTGCAGGCTGGGCTGAGAGACACCCCCCACCACACCACCAAGTGCACAAATTTCATGCACTGAGCCTCTAGTTGGTAATTAATCGCCAATAATCATTAATCATTGACTGCCTTCTATCTAGCCCTCATTTCAAATTGGATGGGATACACTTTTATCTTCTGAGTGGAGGAAAGGGTAAGGCGGGGTGAGGAAAAATTAAGTTCCCTATGTCAGGAAACAGGGAGGCTGAAGGTGAGTCCTTTATTGCCAGAATTTTCCAGCCCTATCTCCTTTGATTAGACTGATTAAACGGGCCCCACCTTAATTAGATTACTATAAATGCTTCCACTGTTCTGGACGTTCTAGCCCCGTGAGACAGGATCCAGAATTGGCACCAGAGGACATTTATTTTGAAGCAGACAGCCACTACCAAGTGATGCCAAACCACAACCAGGATGAGCAAAGATTTTAATTATAGAGTCAGACCACTAGAACTACTAGCCAATCAGCTAGACACACTCAGATGACTCATTTCTTTAATTTTTAAAATAAGCCCACTTTTCTCTTTGCACAATTGAAATTTTTCATCTTCATTCATTTATAATGAGGGGATTTTATTGTATCTTCAAAGTGATTAAAGAAAATAATTTCAGTCTAGAACTATGCACTCACTCACTAATTCTATATTGCAAGAGTGAAGGTGAAATAAAGATACTTTCAGATACATGCAACCTACAAGATTTAGCACTCATATGCTCATACTAAAGAAACTTCTAAAAGATGTACTTTAGGTAGAAATAAAAGAAACACTTTGGGATGACAGAAGAATGGTAAACAAAATGGTAACATGTATGTAGATTTAAATAAATCAACTTCCTAAAATTTCTACTACTAATAATGTCTACTTAGTGAGTTTTTTTTAAAAGGATTGGAGCCCTAGCCAGTTTGTTCAGTGGCTAGAGCATAAGCCTGTGGAATTAAGGGTCCAGGGTTCGATTCCGGTCAAGGGCATATGCCCAGGTTGCAGGTCCCCAGTGGAGAGCTTGCAGGAGGCAGCCAATCAGTGGTTCTTTCTCATCATTGATGTTTCTATCTCTCCCTCTCCCTTCCTCTCTGAAATCAATAAAAATATTATTTTTAAAAAAGGATTAGATTCTCATTAAATTGGGAATAGAAGAGAACTTATTCAACCTGATAAAAAGCATCTCAGAAAACTTACATCTAGCATATTTAATGATAATAAATCAAATGCCTTCCCCCTAATATGAGGAAAAAGACAGGGATTTCCATTCTCACCATTCCTACTCATAATCATACTGAAAAACTGAAGATTATATCCTGTGCAATAGGTAATCAATCAAGCAATCTTGGAAAGAAGGAAATAAAATAGTCTCTCTTCACAGATGACATGATTACCTATTTGGAAAATTCCAAAGAATCTCCCCCCAAAAATTCATGGGACTATTTAGTGAATTTAGCAAAAAAAAAAAATAAAAAAAAAAAATAATCTCAACATACAAAAATTAATTGTTGTTCTAAATACTAGCAATAAACAATTGGACATTTAAAATCCAGTACTCTTTACAATAGCATCAAAAGAACATGAAATGTGTAGGTATAAATATACCAAAATATGTGCAAAATCTGTATGCTAAAAACAGCAAAAAGACTGATGAAAGATACAAAGAAGACCAAATAAATGGAAAGACAGTCCATATTCATGGATTAGGTGACTATATTGTGAAGATGTAAATTCCCTCCAAACAGCATCCCAGCATGATTTTTGTAAAAATTAACAAGCTGATTCTAGAATTTATATGGAATGACAAAGGAACTAGGCTAGCCAAAACAAATTTAAGAAAGAAGAGCAATGTTGCAGGACTCACAATATTTGATTTTAAGGCTACAGTAATCAAGACAGTATAGAATTGATTAAAAATGTAGACACATAGATCAATGGAAGAGAAGAGAGTCCAGAAGTAGACCCACAAAGGTGCAAAAACATTCAATGGAGCCAAAGGATAGGTTTTTAAACAAATATTTCTGGAACAATTATAAATCCATATGAATTTAACCTTGATCCATACTTCACACCATATAGAAACCAATTTGGCAGTATTTTATCAAGTTGGACATATACTTAGCATAACATCGCAGCAACCTAGGTAATTACCCAAGACAAATGAAAACATGTCAAATACAAAATATACTATTTGATTCCATTAATGTTAAATTCTGCAAAAGTCAAACCATAGTGACTGAAAGCAGATTGGTGGTTGCCTGGATTGGAGGAGGAAGGAAGGCCTTGAATGGAAAGAGCCACAAGGAACTTTTTTAAAAATATGTTTTTATTGATTTTTAGTTAGAGAGGAAGGGAGAGGGAGAGGGAGATAGAAACATCCATGAGAGAGACACATCCATCAGCTGCCTCCTGCACACACACCCCTCCTCCCCCATGAGTGGGGATCAAACCTGCAACCCAGGCATGTGCCCTGACTGGGATTCGAATCTAGGACCCCTTGGTCCATAGGATGACGCTCAGTCCACTGAGCCACACCAGCTGGCCCACAACAAATTTTTAGTTGTTGAGAAAGTTCTATGTCTTGATTTAGTGGTAGATACATGATCGTATCTAAATGGCAAAATTCATTAAACTATATGTTTAATATAAGTGAGTTTCATTGTAAGTTATTCCTCACTACAGATGGGGGAAAATAAATGGATTAAAGTATCCCTAAAAGTTCTTCATATTCAGGTTCACTTGTTCGAATCACTTTACATCTAAGAGTTATAGATCTCCATCCCTCTCCATGTGGTATTTTCCCTTGTACCATCAAGTGGTGGTTGAACAATACTTACTAAGAATGCTCTACAATTTTCTCCAGAATTGACTTTCATACTTCTGACACCCATTCTGCGAGTTTTGACATGAATGTGCAAGCAGTGATAATCACATTGCTTCTGCCACTTATCTGACTGTGGCTACATCTGACTTCAGATACTTTAAACTGTGAAGAAAAACAAGGCCATCTTGTTTTTATTGATTTTTAGTTAACTAAAAAACAAGGCAGCTGCACTGCCTCTGACCAAGTATTGAAATGTGGTAGAAGCAAGTAAGTTTTAAATGCTGGTGAAATGAAACCTTTTGTCATAATGCAATGATCTATCTCCAATAATGAATTCTGGTTTGTCGGTTTTATCTGATATAAATATAACTAATGTGGAATTTTTTAATTCATTGCCCTGGTCTAGCTTTCCCCCATCTCTTTACTTTTGGAGATCAGCCCTGCTTTGATGATTTGAGGGTTCTGAAGGGTCTGTGCTGGTGTTCAGCTGAGTCCATAATGCTTGGTGGAGGGAGGGGGATAATACCTCACAGAGCAGCAGCAGTACCTTTAAGGTAAGATGTGTTTGTAAGTCCTAGAGAGACAGCTCTAGTGACTCCCAAAAATATTTGAAGGATATTGCGGAAGTGAGTAATGTCTTCTGTAAGCATAGACTGTGAAAGCAAGCAACATCTGAGTACTAATGTAAGAATGATTCCTATCTCTGATCCCAACTGCCACAACTCAAGATAAAACATGTGAAGTAGCCCTGACCGGTTTGGCTCAGTGGATAGAGCGCCGACCTGTGGACTGAAAGGTCCCAGGTTCGATTCTGGTCAAGGGCATGTACCTTGGTTGCGGGCACATCCCCAGTAGGAGGTGTGCAGGAGGCAGCTGATCGATGTTTCTAACTCTCTATCCCTCTCCTTTCCTCTCTGTAAAAAGAAAATCAATAAAATGTGTTAAAAAAAAACAAACATGTGAAGTATAGAAATGTGTTTAAAGGCCAGACCAGATACCACTAAAATGTTATCCTTGGTTATCCATCACAAATGATTTTTAAAATCTGTATGTCCTGATCCACTTCGAAGAATACACATTACTTTCGTAATACTTAGAATGCTAACAGTAAAATGAAATCAACATGAGGCTACCCATCTAGAACACAATGGAAAGATTAGGCAACAGGCAGTCTGACAAAAGGCCTCTGGGTGTCCTGCTGGCCTCTGGAAGAATATTTACAGTAAAGAAGAAGAAATGGAAGTCATGTTACAAGGGAAGGCGTGGGAGTCAACTACTACAACAATATGTTTGAGGAATTTGGTGCCAAATTATGGTTGCATATTTTTTTTGCCTCAGTCCATATCCAAAAGTCTGAGGCTAAGGCCTGACCAGCTAAATGGCTACATGTTGGTTTCTTTATGTGTCATTCTAAATTTTTAACTACATTATCTCTTTTTGTTAGATTTTGTTTTCAATAAGTCATTTAAAATGGCCATTTTAATGGGTGCTAATCTCTTTTAATAATTATTTGATTCCTTTTACATTAATGTAACTTTAAAAGGAGCTATTATTCCCAACTCAGAAAACCGTAAGTTGTCATTTTAAAAAATGCTTCTTTTTGTACTGGTGTGATTTTATATTTCCCCAAGTAGTTTTATAGAGAGATCAAAAATTAAGTAATGGTTGTTATTTTCATTGATTTTTTACTTAAAAATATCCAAACATTTCTTTGAGGCATCTGGGGGAAGTAACTATTCATTTTTCACCATGGTTGCCATGAAGGGGAATAGCCAGAACCAAAAACAAGAGTATATGCATTAGCCCTGACCAGTGGATAAAGTATCCGCCTGTGGACTGAAGGGTCCCGGGTTCGATTCCGGTCAAGGGCATGTACCTTGGTTGTGGGCACATTCCCAGTGGGGAGTTTGCAGGAGGCAGCTGATCGATGTTTCTGTCATCGATGTTTCTAACTCTCTACCCCTCTCCCTTCCTCTCTGTAAAAAATCGATAAAATATATTTTTTAAAAAAGAGTACATGCATTATAATTACACCAAGCAAATGCAAACAATATAATAAATCAAATGTACATTAAATGTATAAAGTAGTTATAAATGGATAAAAAGAAAACAAGGCCAGTTTAGTCAGGACAATAGGAGAAGAATTATGAAACCAACTTACTTTATCTCTTGGTGTAAGTTTAGTTGAAAACTTTAAATTTATTTTCAGCTTCAGTTATCAAAGAACTTTGTAACAAATTCATATACGGAAAGTTCTCAGTTTCTCTTTACCTATAAAAAAAGCTACTGTTATTAAAATATGGGTTATCTCTTCAATATTTTTTATAAATGTTATACATGCCTAGGTAAAACCCATATCTTTACTGAAATGACTTGGTTTAGAATTATTACCAGAAAAAAATTTTAAGTTTTAAGAAACAGACTAGTCCAATGGTATAGGAAAGTCAACTTCCTATAAGAGCCATGCTGAATACATAAAATGAATAGTTAAGGAAAAAAATTTTCCGTCTCACTGCTGTCCCTAAACATGTTTATACAATCTATTTTTGGAGGGAGGGAGGATTTCTGGATGTTCTTCTTCAACAGATTGACAGTTGGCAGCAAACAGCAAGACACATTCACACCCCTTATTCTTTGCAATGTATTTTTCAGCAGCTGTTTCCTACCTTCAAACATTGTATAATTAATGTCAGGTTAGGTCAGACAAGAGTATGTTAAATCCTTCCTGACCTGAAGCAGAGTATTAGCTGTAATTATTCAAAAATCTCCTATGACAATGTTTATGGACAATAATTATTAGATCTGGTGGCAAAGCTGCACCCTACTTTGATCTGTCATCCCCCAAATGACAAAGGTCTCCTCAAGTCCTGCCTTAATATACCAATTTTCTGGTGTTTTTCAGATAATCCTTGTCTACTAAATGACTAAAAGAATCAACTATAAGTCAAGTCATGGCTGACACACACCTTTCACAGTGCCTTTTTTGAATAAGAACTCTGTGAAAGCAATGGTTTCGATTTCTTCAACTGTAAATAGAAATTGCAAAGTCAAAACTAGTTTTCTTCATTGAATTCTACAAATATTTGAACATCTAAACTAATAAAAGCGTAATATTAAAATTAACCGTTTCTTCGGGACGGCCTAAGCCACGCCCACCAGCCAATCAGAGTGACTGTATGCAAATTAGCCCAGCCAACATGGCGGAGGCCGCAGCTCTGGGCTCCGCCATCTTGGGAGCCTGGATCCTGGGAAGGTATCTGGGGCCCTGGGCCGCCAGATGCCTTCCCCCCCGAGAAGCTATCGGAGGAAGCGGGGACCAGCCTGGCAGGACCCCGCAAGCCCCCTGCTGGGAGGCCGATCTGGTGGCCAGCAAGACTGGAAACTCCTCCCAGGCGGAGAAGCCTGGGGGGTGGGGAGACCCCATGCCCCCTCCTGGGAAGCGTATGGGGTGGCGAGTGCCATTCCATTGCTTCCCAGCAATGGCCCAGAGGGTCAGTGGGAGCTGTGGCCAGCCTGAAAACTGCCCTTGGCCCCTCATCCAGGCTTGCCACACCCTCTGGGGTGAGGATCTCCACTGGGGTGCTTGACCAGCCTGCAAACAGACATTGGCCCCTCGCCCAGGCTGGCCAGGCACACCAGCAGGTGGCCATCCCCAGAGGGG
>PVJC01002137.1:12508-69963 GCA_004026665.1 Murina feae | reverse complement strand
TCCTCCCCCACCACCCCAGTGCACAAATTTTTGTGCACCGGGCCCCTAGATTTAATATAAATTTATATACAATACAGAATCTCAGGCAACACCCCAGACCTACCAAATTAGAATCTGCATTTTTAAAATATATATTTTATTGATTTTTTACAGAGAGGAAGGGAGAGGGATAGAGAGCTAGAAACACTGATGAGAGAAACATCAATCAGCTGCCTCCTGCACACTCCCCACTGGGGATGGGCCTGCAACCAAGGTACATGCCCTTGACCGGAATCGAACCAGGGACCTTTCATTCTGCAGGCCAATGATCTATCCACTGAGCCAAACCGGTTAGGGCTAAAATCTGCATTTCTAGCAAGGTCCTTAGGAGATATGACTGCATGTTAAAGTTTGAGGAGCACTGCTCTGGGCTTTTTAAGATTGTAAGAAATATTCTCATGTTATTTCAATTAATGAGCCTCTATTGTTGATATACAGTTGGCTGTGCAGGAGAAAGAAAGAAAATTGTCTCAATAACCATACTGCCAGGCAATGGAGAACTGGGGTGTTATTATGGCAACAACATTCTCGCGATCTTCGCAATCTTCTATTTTATCTTACCAGCAACAGTAGACTTGCATTGCTCCTAATTCTAGTGCTCTGCTTCTCAGTAACTATCTTTATTGCTACTCTCCTGTCTGTCACTAACATTGAAATGGCCCTTTCACAGCAGGTGTCTCAAACTCTCTAAAAGAAGCCTCCGGCTGGGGGAAGGGCAGGGGGAAAAAGATATATATGTACCAATCTTTGTAAAACTTTATGTAATAATAAAAAAAATAAAATTAAAAAAAAAAAAAAGAAGCCTCCGTTGGTATCGGCCAGTACTGGGCATCAGGTCACCACTCTTAGCCAAAGCTCTCATGAAAGGCTCATTCATCTGCTTACCGGGCCGTTTGTTACCTCTGGGTCTAGTCAACTATAGTCACTGTATTGAGATACTATAAACCCAAGCATGTCTAGCTTAAGGGCTGCCTCTGGTCTATGTGTTCAGAACAAGGCTTTAAGCAGGTCAGGTACCCAAATATTATGCCCTATATCACAAGGATCTACATATTTGTTCATCAGCTTCCCATAAGAACAGGGAAGAGCCCTAACCGGTTTGGCTCAGTGGATAGAGCGTCAGCCTAAGGACTGAAAGGTCCCAGGTTCGATTTGGGTCAAGGGCATATACTGTGGTTTTGGGCACATCCCCAGTAGGGGGTGTGCAGGAGGCAGCTGATCGATGTTTCTAACTCTCTGTCCCTCTCCCTTCTTCTATGTAAAAAACCAATAAAATATATTTAAAAAAAAGAATAGGGTAGAACTTACTTTAGGTGGTTTAGATAATGGAGCTGAGTTGGAGAGAAGATGGAGAGGAGAAAATGATTCAGAGATAGTTACAAATGCATTTTTCAAGCACTAATATCGTATGAAGTTATGAAACAGGGCTAAATCTTTATAATCTGACTGAAATATCCTATTTTAAAGTTTGGGTGGAGTAACTATAATTTTTCTGGAAAGCTTGTTTTTTTTCATCTTAAAGCAATACATTTCTTTTTTATCAAATAAATTTAATTTTTTCTATCCCCTTTTATCCCCTTTATGTCCTCTACTCCCTCCACCCATCCCCCTCCCACAATCACCACACTGTTGTTCATGTTCATGAATTCTTTCTCTTTATTTTTTTCTTTTTTGCTCAATCCCTCCACACACACTTCCATCACACTCCACCCCCTCTCCCCCAGGGCTGTCTGCCTGCTCACTATCTATGAGTCTGTCTCTATTTTGTAAAGCAACATATTTCTGATGTGACAAATATATTTGCCACTTTCCAGTAACCTGATATGAAGCATCACATGGTAAGAACACTGAAAACAGAGACAATAAACAAGAATAGAAGCTATCACCACTGCATTGTCAGAAGAGGAATAAATTATTAAAATAGGTTTATATTAATGAAGGACACAAGGCAAAGCTTGAAATAGAAATGCGGCAATTGACATTTGAGTGTGCCTTTCACACCTCATCATTCAGTGCTTTCCAACTCACTGCTGTCTGGGATTCCCTTTAAACCTGCACATGCTAACTTCCTGGAAATGAAGTTTATTGCCCCCAAGTAATGAAGTTGCATCTTTTTTATTTTATTTTATTTTATTTTATTTTATTTTATTTTATTTTATTTTATTTTATCTTTATTGTTGAAAATATGACAGTTCCCCCGTCCCCCGTTGACCCCTTCCATCCCACTTCCAGCCCCTCCCCAGGCCTTCACCACACGACTGTTTGTGCATGGGCCACACATATCTTCTCTATATAAAAGCCAAGTGACCTGAATGACCAAAATGACCAGAACGGTCATTATGACGGGCACTGCAGCTGGCCAACCGGCCAGATGGGGGGCAGGGCTGGCCTAACAACTTCCTGCAGCCCCTGCCCCTGGCTGGCCTGTCCCCAATGGCCCTAATTGGGGTGGGCTGGCCAGACCCCATCCATGCACAAATTTGTGCACCGGGCCTCTAGTATGCATATAAATTCATTGATTAATCTCTTTCTGAAATATATTGTCTGTTGCATACTTTAATGTCTCTGGATCTATTTTGTTTCTTAGTTTATTTTGTTCATTTGATTCCACATATAAGTGAGATCATGTGATACCTGTCTCTGACTGGCTTATTTCCCTTAGCATAAAACTCTCTACCTAGAGTAAGGTGACCAGATTTTAACATTGGTAAAGCAGGACACCATTGACTGGGGGGAGGGGGGGAGGGGTGTTCTTTTTTTATTATTATTACTTAAAATATTACAAAGAGTAGTACATAGGTCTCTTTCCAAAAATTGGGACTTTTTAAAAACTCCGCGGGATGCGGGACAAATTGTTAAAAATTGGGACTGTCCCGCCAAAAGCGGGATGTCTGGTTACCTTACTCTAGGTCCCTCCATGCTATCTTAAAGAGTAAGAGATCCTTCTTTCTTAGTGCTTCATAGTATTCCATGGTATAAATGTACCACAGCTATTTTATCCACTCATGGGCACTTGGGCTGTTTCCAGGTCTTAGCTATTGTAAACAATGCTGCTATGAACAAAGGGATGCATATATTCCTTCTGATTGGTGTTTCAGGCTTCTTAGGATATATTACTAGAAGTGGGAATAGCAGGTCCATATTTATTTTTTTGAAAAAACTCCGCACTGTTTTCCATAGTGGTTGTACCAGTCTGCATTCCCATCAACAGTGCACTAGGGTTTCTTTTTCTTCACATCTTCCCCAGCATTTGTTGTTTGTTGATTTATTGATGGTAGCCATTCTAGCAGGTGTGAGGTGATACCTCATTGTTGTTTTAATTTGCATCTCTCTAATAATTAGTAACATTATTGAGACATTGACTCATTTCATATGTCTCTTGGCCATTTGTACTATAGATTCAATGCAATCCCTATTAAAATACCAACAGCATATTTCACAGATGAGGAACAAATATTCCAAAAAATTCATATGGAACCACAAAAAGATTCTGAATAGCCACAGCAATCTTGAGAAAGAAGAACAAAGTTGGAGGGATCACAAAGAGTCTGATACTGGCCCAAGAACAGGCATATAGATCAATGGGATAGGACACAGAACACAGAAATCAACCCAGGCCATTATGCTCAATATTTGACAATAGAGGCAAGAGCATACAATGGAGTAAAGACAGTATCTTCAATAAATGGTTTTGGGAAAATTGGACAGGTACATGTAAAAAAAAAAAAGAAAGAAAAGAAAAATAAACTAGACCACCAATGAACACCATACACAAGAATACACTCAAAGGACTTAAACGTAAGTCATAAAACCATTAAAATCCTAGAAGAAAACATAGGCAGCAAAATATCAGACACCTCACGTAGCAGAATTTTCAAGAGATAGATCGCCTAGGGCAAGCAAACCAAAGGAGAAAATAAACAAATGGAACTACATCAAACTAAAAAGCTTCTGCAGAGGAAAAGAAACCAGCATCAAAATGAAAAGGGGACCCACTGTATGGGAGAACATATTTGCCAATGATACATCTGATAAAGGGTTCATTTCCAAAAGAAAGATAAACAATCTAATTAAAAAATGGGCAGAGGATCTGAATAGACACTTTTCCAATGAAGTTGCTTCTTTTTCAGTCTTGTTCACTTTAAAATAGTTTAAAGCTGTTTATAGCAATAACTTCAGGTCAAGAAGTTCAGTATGTACTTCTTATGCATCCTCTCCTACTCATCGAAGTACTAAGGAGGATGTCAATAATATCAAAGTGCCTTGTTAACAAAGTTACATACTGAGACTTAAAGAAACCAAAAGGAAGCATCGTGTACACCTGATCTTGGTACCTTAGTTGAAATACTATTTTGAGTGAAAGAAACACACAATGCCAAATAAAATAGCAGTTCTTCCTTTCACACATAGGATATTATTAACAAAAGGTTTATGACTACATTTGAAATGTTTTCATGACACCAGAAACTTTTTAAAAAACTTTATTGTTGAAAATATTACAAATTCCCCCCTCCCCCACCCCGCTTCTGCCCCTGTCCCCAGAAACCAGAAACTTTTTGAGCTCAATATTTGGCAACTGCTAAGTCTGATTGCTTAAGACATTTGATGAAACTCGAGTTGATAACCTCGAGTTGATAACCTCTAATTTTTTTGCCTAGCTAGAGACCTAAAGATCTGACAAGGGTTAGCCTGCTGTCCCTTCATTCTTCTCCATTCAAAACAATATTACACAATATGCAGATACCACCACTTTGACTGCAATTCAACCTTTGTGCACTTTTACTCCCCTGCTTGTGACAATTTTTTTTTTAATGTTCAAATGGAATTACACACCCTGACATTTTGGGAGCAAATCCAGACTCTTTTGCCTACAATCAGATATCTTCTCTACAGGAGGAAGGAGTTCTAAGCCTCTTTTAGTTCCTTTTTGGGCTGAAAGGTTCAACAGTGATGGTATCCTATCATAACTCCATATCTCATTTGAGATAGGTTTACCAGGCAGACCTTTCTTTGCCTTTACTGCAGGCAATAAACAGCAACCTGGCATACGCTTCAGATAAACTTACTCTGGATCTGTGATGTCCTGCTTATCACTGTAATGTGAAATTTATCTTTCTTAGAAAGATACACAAAATGTGGATAAGACTTACTCAGAAATCATGGCTAACAGGCACAAATTATTTTCACTTTCTTTTTAAGAGAGAGGGAAAAAAATATTGTATCCTAAACGTCTGGGATTTGTTAGTCTATGAAGGGAAAAATGACGCAAGGTCTCCTGAAGAGTGACTCTTAATGAAGCTATGGACCTGTTTACAGCTGTTCTTTTTATACCCATTCTACTGCCACATGTGTCACAAACACTTTCTTTAAACATTCATCATGTGTCACAACGTAACCTGGTCCTGGCCTCAGGCAGCTATCAGTTGATGGACTATTATGTAAACCCTTACCCATTCCACAGGTTTTCTCATTTTATTTTTTTTTAAGTTTTTTAAAAAATGTATTTTATTGATTTTTTTATAGAGAGAAAGGGAGAGGGATAGAGAGTTAAAAACATCGATGAAAGAGAAACATCGATCAGTTGCCTCCTGCACAGCTCCTATTGGGGATGTGCCCAAAACCCAGGTACATGCCCTTGACCAGAATCGAACCTGGGACCCTTCAGCCCACAGGCCGACGCTCTATCCACTGAGCCAAACCAGTTAGGGCAGGTTTTCTCATTTTATTTTTATTTTATTTTATTTTATTTCAGAAATGAATTCAGCTTTTTATTTTTTATTTTTATTAAATAAATCTTTATTGCTCATATTATTACAGATGTTCCTTTTTTTAAACCCCTATAGCTCCCCTCCACCTGTTTCCCCCGCCACCCTGTACCCTACCCCCACCCCTGTCTTCATGCATAGATGTAACATTTTTGTCCAGTCTCTTCCCATACCCCTCACACCCTCTTTCCCCCTGAGAATTGTCAGTCCATTCCCTTTCTATGCCCTTACTTCTATTCTATTCACCAGTTTATTCTTCATCAGATATTTCTATTGACTTAATTGTTATATTCACTGGTTGATAGATATGTATTTGTTGTCACTTGGTTGTTCATAATTTTTATTTTTACCTTTTTCTTCTTCTTCTCCTACAACCAAGATTACTCTACCCAGCAAAGCTATCATGTAAAATTGATGGTCAGATAAAGAGCTTCATAGACAAGAAAAAGCTAAAGGAGTTCATCACCACCAAACCAGGATTATTTGAAATGCTGAAGGGCATTCTTTAAGAAGAGGAAGGTTTTCTCATTTTATTTAGAGGTCTTTTAAAGACCCCTATGAGAGAGAGATGGGGTGGGGAAGAGAGAAAGAGAGAGAGAGAGGGAGAGAGAGAGAGAGGGAGAGAGAGAGAGAGAGAGAGAGAGAGAGAGAGAGAGAGAGAGAGAGAGAGAGAAGGGGGAGAAGATTTTGTGATTGTGGCAAAATATTTAGCCTATGGACTGATCTTGTATAGACACTAGAGATACACAGATAAATACATTAGGGTCTCTGAATTCAAATTCTCATAATCAGTTGGAAAAGAAATACATACACAATAAGCAAATTTGACACAAGATCCTATGAAAGCCCGGAGGAGAAACACCTAACCAACACCCTAGGTAGCTAATTAACTTTCAACATTTTTTGAGGAAGTAATATTTTAACTCATTCTTGAAAAATGAACAGATGTCCTTTTAGTTATAAAGAGAGGAAGGGGGCTCAGATCCTGGTATAACTGAGTAATCTATTGGACCAACTCTTTTGCAGTTAACAAGTTTAAACTCTGGACACAATAAAAAATAAATAATAAATAAATAAATACACTGGAGGGTGGCCAAAAGCAGATGATTTATGGTAGGAAAATTATACTTCAGCTAAGGTAATGACATGGAATGAGTTTCCCATCTTAATAGGTTTTACCCTGAGTTCAAGCTGTAATTGGCACAGTACAGGGTGGCTAACACTCTGATTAAGAAACCCATAATCTTCCACGAAGGAAGAACCAGAGGGCAGAGTTTAGAGCAACTGAAAAAGAGCCCGATAGAGGGATAGCCATGTATAAATGCTGCCTGAAGCTCTAGCTGACCGCCGGATCACATAGGCGTGAACAGATTTTGAGCTGATTTGTTGTTGTTGGATGGGACAAACAAACAAACAAATTAATAAATGAATGAGGATGATTTTCCAGTGCCAGTTTCCATAAAGCAAAGTTTCTTCTAGCCTTGTTTTCTGCTTCCTCAGAACTCTCTATACTCCTGATCGTCCCACTGCTATTCCTGTATTACACTCAACTCCATTGCATCACGTTTCAAGAAGTTCCTCGAACATCTGTATTCTTTCCAAAATGTCTGAAATTCTCACAATGTAGCCATACCAGCAGTGGATATGTTCGGGGAATCTGGAAATCAAGAAGCCTCTACAAATATGAACAGCTTTATAACTTGAAGACGTCATGCCATGACTACTCAAATTTTGGAGGCTACACTCCTTCTGGAATCACTCATTTTCTTATGAAAGCACCTGTGTTTCCCTTAGTATCAAGTCTTTGAAGGCTTCATTTGGTAGTTCTTCAGGCTCGAGATCATTGTGTTCTATTTAGATCACAGCCTACATAAAATGAGTAATCAGGATAGTGCCCGATCATTTCTACAGAAAGCTCCCTGTACGCCAGCTCTAAAACCCTGCCACGTTTATTTCAGAATAACATAGCAAAGTGTCTGAGCCAGGGCACAGGTCTCTAGCACAGAGACTCCAAACTACATCAGAAAAGTATTCTCCTTCTGCATCTGCACCCTTGAGTTAAATGGAGAAATAAAGAAAAGTTTTTCTCTAAATTGTCCTAAATGCTTAGAATTGCATACTGCTTCACATTTTTCTTCACGGAGGAAGTTAGTAGATGTAGAAGGAAACAAAGGTGAGAAGCCTGTCAATGGAAAGGAATACTAAAGGATGGGAAAACAGAACAAACTTGTCAGTTCTTAAAACAAGCAGATGAAATAATTATAGCCAATTGTTCCTGAATTATCTAGCTATGACTTATACGCAAATCTTTAGACCTTTTTTCCTCCCTTCAATTTTATCTAAGCATCTGAATTTCACATACCCTTTCGACAAGCCTAGTGTGAATTATGAGAATATCATTTCAGCTTCTGTTCATCCCTCACACACATGTGGCAAAACCTTGATTCTAGATTAATTAAGCCCTCTGCCTTCTTAATTCATACACCTGGGCTTCTGAACATTGCTAGACAAAAATCATATAGCCAGGAAAAATTCTTAGTCTCCAATTTTAGCTATGCTGCAAGTTGCCTAGCAGCAATTCTGCATGTACTACCATGTCTACTTAAGGCCCAAGTGAATAGGGAATCCTAAGATATTAAATATATGATGAGCTGGAGATGGTGTTGTGGCCAGGCAACAGAACAAACCTTTCCCTCTCGCTCAGTCCTTCCATACTCAAACCATTCCATACCACCACCATTTCTGCACAGTGCAATGGCTTTCTTGCATTCATACTTGCCCCCAAATGTCTATTGTCTACACAGCAAACAAAAATGCAAATCAGACCAGTTAATTCCCCTACTTACTCTTGATGGCTTCAAGATGACAGACTTAACTAAACCCACTTCTCATTAAGGCCTTCCAGGCTCCACATGATCTGGCTGCTCCACACCACTTGCCTAATCCTCTCCCTCCACACTGGTAGTCTTGCTGATTCTCAAGATTAAAGCATGCCCCACCGCCCCTTTTGCACTTGCTATTCCCCCTGACTAAACCATGCTTCCTTAGAGTTTGTGATGGTTCACTCCCTCACTTCATTCAGGACTCTCTATTCATACGTCACCTTTCTCTACCTTCATACCTAACCTCTTTCTTACTCCATTAGCCTGAATGTCAAGAAATATCAGTACTTCAAGTCCTATTAACAACCAATAAGGACATTTTTGATGCTTCAAGTTACATTCTTCCACGTTCTATTTTTACAGTGCCATATGGTCTACAACATGCCTACATCTGGAAAGGTGGATATAACTTTGTATCAGCAGAAGATGTAAAGTAATAGTGTAGAATGGCAAGGGCAGGGGAAAGGAGAGTGTTCATCTGGTTTTACCCATTTTAGGCCTGGGATTCTTTTATTTTTTTAATTTTTATTTATTTTTTATATTTACACACAGTAAGACTCACTCTTTGTGATGACATTTCTATGAAGTTGGACATATGCTTGGAGTCACATACCAACTCCCATAATCAAGACATAAAGCAGTTTTATCACTCTCCACAATTCCCTCATGCAGGCCCTTTGCAGTCAACAACTTTTCCTACCCTCCCTCCAATACCTACAACCACTTAGATGTTTTCCATCCCTGTATTTTTAGAGTTTTGACTATAAGCCGTATTCAAGTTCTAACAAGTTCTAATATCCTCAGCAATTATTCAAATAAGTTCTTGATAACAAAATAATTAGCTGAATGTGACTATGGATATAGTTAATAAACTGTATATGACATTTCATAGGAATATAGATTTTGAGGGCAAAACCTAAGCTGGAGTGGTTAGAAGAATAACTTCTGTCCTGTTTTGGGTTAGCTCATGTTCTTCCTCTCCTATTTCATCCAAGTTTTGCTAATTCCCTTCCTGATATCTGATCCTACCCTTCATACAGTCACCTCTTTAGGTAATACCCTCAATACTGATTGCAGTCTTTTTTTTTCTTTGAATTTACAAATGCCCCTTTTAAGCACAGAATGAATTGCTGAAGATGACTTTCAGATGACTTTTGCAAAATTCCAGCTACCTATTCAGTTCCTGCCACTCCCTGTCCCTTTCCACCTGAATCTGTGCCCCTGGCTCAGGCAGCAGTTGCTTCTTAACTTGAGTGTTCTGTGCTCTGCCTCGGCTCTCTGGTTGGCCACATTTGTGTTTGGAGTGTGCCCTGAAACTGAAGGTTGAAGTGCCAGTTTTTAACTTCCATCCTGGTTACTGCAGTCCTGGAGTCTTCTGGTTTGACCATATCACACCCACTAATCATTCGCATCCATTGGTAACTTTGACCCATGAATTCATATAGGGATTGGGTTTCCCAGGAGTAGGAAATAAGAAGTAGGAATAACAAGAAACCTCACAAGTTAGTTTCTGCGACTTCTGTACCTACATCAACACCAGGGGTTGCCATGTTTGGCAGGTTGTGATTGCAAAGTAACTGAACGTCCATTGATGAGTCACAAATCTGCCTGAGCTTTGTCCATGCATATTAGAGGGGCTGCCGTGGGGCTGCCGTGGGTCCTAGCTCTGAGTTCACTTGGAGGCCCCTTCATTTCCTAGATCCAGCCACTGCTTCCCACAAGATCTCTGAAGGAGATATATGCCCAAGCAACAAGGGCAAAAGAAAACGAAGCAGCACTTTAGTCTTAGTCTAGTAGTGCCATTGACCTGGTTTGCCAGGATAGTGCTGGATGTCCAGGAGTAATTATTAATATCAACTGTTTTGCTCTCAAATGTACTATTTTTTTATTATAAAATTTCTGGCTACTCTAAGTAGATACAGCACACACACACACACACACACACACACAGCATATAACTCACCCTCTCCCCATCTGGAGGGAATATGGAGTCATTAGAAATTAGACAGACAAAAATAAAAGGGGAGTATAGGGCCAAAGAAAGGACCAAATCATTCCTATTATTGACAAGTAAAATTGGCAGCCAGAATTTTGAAATGCCTTTTGGAGTGGAAACAACATACCCATAAAGGCAATTCTCAGAGTGGAATTTGACTGTTCACAAATACAGGGACTAATGGAAGGCACTGAAACTAGAGAGTAACATCCTCAAAAAGAAGTGTGGCCAAGCACAAAGGAGATGCAGCAAGTCATGCAGAATGAACTAGAGATGAATCCCCTTGCCGAAATGGCTGAAAGAGGAACAGAAGATATCAGATGCCATTACATGGCAAAGGCTCTTATCTTGAACTCTTTGGATAGGCTTGGGGTCTATGTCAATTTGCAAATATTAACAACTAAAACTTCTCAGGTATATAAAAATTCCTAGAAGTCTAACCATGATTTGCAGCAGATTCCCAAACAGTTCCAAAAAATTAAGTATTATTGTTTTATGTTTTCAGTTCTGGTATATATCCTATCCTATATAATAAAGAGCTTATATGCTAACTAGGGGCCCGGTGCACAAAAATTTGTGCACTCGGGGTGGAGGGAGTCCCTCAGTCCGGCCTGTGCCCTCTCACAGTCTGGGACCCCTCAGTGGATGTCCTATGATGGCCCCAGTCTGCCAGGCGCCTTTTGTGTGTGTGTGTGTGTGTGTGTGTGTGTGTGGCCACTGGGGACCTGCCCCCAGCTGCATCTGACGCTCGGAGCAGTCCTCCTGTGTGTGTGTCTACGTACTGGGGACCTGCCACCAGGCACACTGTGGAGGCTTGGAGCAGGCACCCCCTCTATGTTGATCTCTCAGACTCTTGCCCTCCCCTGCATGTTGTTCTCTTTTTTGAGCGTGGCCAGGGCTGGGTGCTGCCTGCCTCCCAAGCTTGCCTACTGCCCATCTTCCTCCAGCCACCAGAAAGCAGGGAAAACTCCGCCTCGTGGTCAGGCCAGCCTTTTCCTGCTCCCTGATCCCCGGAAGGGACCTGGGAAGCCACCAAGCAGGCCGCCAACTCTTTCCCACACACCCGTCCCCTGCTGCCTTCCTTTCCCACTTCCCGGTGCCGCCAAGGAGTCTGGGGAGCTGCCAAGCAGTACCCCGGTCCCTGCAGCCTTGCTTTCCCGCTCCCCGGTGCCCTGCAAAGGGCCTGGGAAGCCCACCAAGCAGGCCACTGACCCCCCGCTGCCTCTTTCCCACTCCCCGGCCCGCCACCTTGCTTTCCCACTTCCTGGTGCCCTGGTGCCCTGGTGCCACTTCCAACTGCCAGCATAGGCAGGCAGTTGCAATAGAACCCTTTGGTTTGCTCTAGTTCCGTGGCTGTTGGCCTCCATCTTGGCTGGGTTAATTTGCATACAGCCGCTCTGATTGGCTGTTGGCCTCCATCTTGGCTGGGTTAATTTGCATACAGCTACTCTGATTGGCTGGTGGTAACGGTCACACTTGCATGTTTCTCTTTTATTATAGAAGAGTAGACCAGTCAGTGGAACAACCTTCCAGAACGACCTTCCGGAATGACCAGTAGGCAGGGAGTGGGGCCATGAGGCAGTTGGGGCTGCTAGGGCCTAGCCCCTTGCATGAATTTCTTGCATCAGGCCTCTAGTTAAAATATAAATTAAAACATATCTAGTTCTTGTTCCAGTGTTTAGGTTTAATCATTTCCAGCACATCTACCACTAGTTTCATAAAAATCTTGAGTTAAATAGGCCTTAACTCAGCTGTGGAGGCCCTACCTGAGTTTTATAACAGCAATTCCAACACTCAGAGTGGAGAAAGCCAGATAAACAACATTGTTAACAAAATGTTCTCTTAGCTTATTTCTGTCTAGACGCTTTGTACACTACAGAAGCCCTTGGTAATTCTATGCTTTGTAGGATAACATAGAGACACTTTTGCAAGTAAAATACCATATCAGATAAAGAAGAGAGAGATATGTCAAGTGAAGAAAATAGACTGGCTCTGCAATGCCATTTGAGGACAGTTTTTTCCCCTTTTGACTTTTGGTTTAGTTTACTCCTCTGTGTACTGCAACTATGTGCCAATTAAGTTTGGATGTGATTGGTTTATATGGTTCTTACTTGTAGTAAAATACCAAGTTGTAGGCTGCTCTGTCTCTGGACAGAGTATCTGGATGCCCTTTGGAAAATCATCTAACTTCTCTGGGGCTGGGGCCCCTTATCTCCAGGCACGAATGAGAATGTTGGATTTTATTAGATATTATCGGAAGTTCCTTTCCAGGTTGGTAGTGTTATGGCTTTGTATTTCTAGGAATGCACCTGTGTTTATCATTCTTAAGTTGATGCAATACACTCCTGAGGAGGAGAGGCACTTTATGTACATTCAGGATGACAAAAAGTAAATAAAAGAAAAAAACATTGATGGAGCACTTTTGGCAGCTGGGAAGAATGGCTCTTATGGAAGCCTTCCTTCTCCCAACTCTCTCCCTCCTCCTGAAAAAGACTGATTGGTCAGATTGCAGGTATCTGTTTGAACCGTTTACCATAGTAGATGGGACCATCATGCACCAAAGATCTGTGTCTGTGTATGTATGAGAGAGAGAGGGAGGGAGAGAGAGAAACAAATACCGCCCCTACCCCCCGCCCCTCACACATGAATGCAGCATGAATTCTCTATTCCTTCTTATACCTCCAAGGCTTATCTAGCTTGCTCTTTTGTTTCATCTTTCCCACCCTGCAAAAACAAATAAAAAACTAAACTAAGTTCCACTTCTCAGTGGGAGGGATCCTGGCCTTCCTGTCCTCCATTCTCTCCTGGGCACTGAAGTGATTCTTGCAGGTCTCCCATCCAGCTGCCTCCTGGAACAGGAAGAGGTCCTGATATTCAGAGGTGGGACACATGTCCCTATTGAGAGCACCAGACATGGCATGGGGCAGGGGGAGGGGCATGTGGGGTTAGAGGCCCAAGTAAGATTACTCTATAAATCTGATAATCCTACACTAATTATATGCAACATTCTCTTGAGGCAAAGGAATCACTTCCTGGTTACAGCCAGAATTGAAAATTGAACAGAATTATGAGATCGTTATGTCATCCCCAGCCCTAGCCCAGCAGTAGCCACATTATAAGGATTATTATTTAATTACATTATTGTTCTGACATTTGTGATGGCCCTGAAGAATGATTACTCCAAAGAATAATTAACCCCCTTTACTTTATGGCTCTTATGTTATCTTAGGTGATGTCCCTGGAAGTTCAAGATCCAATATGTTTCACTCTGGAAGTATAAAATCTCATATTTTATTCCAGAAAAGTGACTTTTGGTATGTGTCATGCCACACAACATTCATATCCAAATAAAACTATTGCTGTAACCTTTGTCTTCATGAGTTAGTACAGAAGTCAAATTCTTCCTTCTACTGACTTAGGCTAGACTACAGCAGTTTTCTGTTCTTGTGTCACAGCGATTATTTAAATGCTTGACTATGTTGCTTGCAATCTGAATTCTTATTACTAAGACTCCAGAGCTTCGTATCTGCTCTCCCCTTGTTTTCATCAATGTTCTTAGAGGCACAAACTACGTGAAACCGGCTCCAACCTTATGTACACTGGCTTAGGAACCTCTTCATCTACCCTGAAGGTGTTTGCCCAACATCAGCTTCCTTGGGCTTCACCTCATTCAGTTTCAGGCATTACCAGGCTCCATGTGACCAGTTTTTAGCCATTTTCTCTACTCTTGTAGAACCTTAATTTAGGTAATCATCTTCAGATAAAAACCAAGAGGGCAAGGAAGCCCACTGATGCAGTCCATATAGGTCAGACTTCTGGGGCTGAGAGGGAGCCGAGGTGGGGGGATGGGGGGAGAGTTGGGGAGGAGAAGGGGGAAGGGTAGAAGAGGGTGGAGAGGAGGAACAAATGGAAGAAATCCAATGCAACAGAACCTTGAATGTCAGGCCTTTTGCTCTTTCCTGAGTTTTCCCTTCAGTCTGACCTTGAAGCATTGTTCTTTCATTAAGCAAATAGATCCTCAGCAACCCCATTCTGCAGGTCCTCCAGACACAGTCAGACAGGAAAAGTCCTAAGAGGAACACAGCTGAGGAGGATAAGACGGGACACCTAACAAAAGAGTAGTACTCATCGGTGTCTTTCTCTGAGCACGAGAATTCTTGGCTCCCATTGTACATGAATTCTCTCTTCCTTTTACTCTCTAAGTATGAAGAAAATAATCAATACAGATCCAGATGCTAACAAACTGCCATAGTAGTTCCCAGATTTTAGCCTTCAGGTTTTTATAAATGGCACATATTTCCAATGTAGTCCTTTTCCAATTTATTCAAGAATTATTATAAGCCATTGTGTTGAGTGTTAAGGGTTGTTATGGACTAAATGCTATGTACTCAAAATATGTTGAAGCCCGAACCAGCAGTGTAATGGTATTTGGATATTGGCCCTATAAGATGATTAAAGTTCAATTAGGTTATAAAGGTGCAGTTTATATCTTTATAATAAGAGATACCAGACAGTTTACTTCTCCCTCAGTGCACAGAAGAAAGGCCATGTGAGGACATAGGGAGAAGGTAGCCATCTACAAGCCAGGAAGAGAGCTCCCACCAGAATCTGAATCAGTTAGAATCTTGATCTTGGACTCCCACATTCATTGGAGCATTATGTACAATAAGATAGACATATACATCCATGGTATATACATAAGAGTCTGGGGTGGGGCGACTCTTCTATTTATGGCCAATTGGTCTTTGACAGGGTGTAATATAATTTAATGAGAAAGGATAATCATTTCAACAATGGTGCTGAAACCACTGGATATGCAGTGCAAAAAATAAAGTTGAATCCCTCCCTTATACAATATACAAAAGCTAATTTAAAAAAGACCATAGACCTAAATGTAAGAGTTGAAACTATTGGAAGAAAGCATACATCTTGGTTATCTTCATAATCTTGAGTTAGGCAATGGTTCCTTAGGTGTGATACCAAAAGCACAAACAAAAGAAAAAATAGATAAACTGGACACCCATCAACATTAAAAACTTTAAAAAAAATCTTGTTGAGAATATTAAATCTTCCTCCATTGCCCTCCTTCACTCCCTGCTCCAGGCCTTCACCACCCTACTGTCTGTGCCCATAGGTAATGAATATATGCATTTTAGCCCTGGCCGGTTTAGCTCAGTGGATAGAGCGTCGGCCTGTGGACTGAAGGGTCCTGGGTTCGATTCCTGGTCAAGGGCACATGCCTGGGTTGCAGGCTTGATGCCCAGTAGGGGGCGTGCAGGAGGCAGCTGATTCATGACTATCTCTCATCATAGATGTTTCTCTCTCTCTCTCCCTCTCCCTTCCTCTGTCTGAAATCAATAAAAATATTTTTTAAAAAGAATATATGCATTTTAGAACTTTGGTTAATTTCTTCTCTGCCCCCTTTTCCCCCTTCCCTCTGAGATTCATCAGTATGTTCCATGTTTCCATGCCACTGATTCTATTTTATGCATCAGTTTATTTTGTTCATTAGATTCCTTGTTTGTTTATTTTGATTTTTAGATTTAATTGTCAATAGATATCTATTCATTGCCATTTTATTGATCCTACTTTTTATCTTTCTTCTTTTTCCTCTTCTGAAAAAAATACTCTTCAACATTTCATGTAATACTGGTTTGGTGGTGATGAACTCCTTCATCTTTTTCTTGTCTGTGAAGCTCTTTATCTGACCTTCAATTCTAAATGATAGCTTTGCTAAGTAGAGTAATCTTGGTTATAGGTTCTTGCTAGTCATCACTTTGAATATTTATTGTCACTCCCTTCTGGCCTGAAAACTCTGTTGGTATGGACGCTCCCTTCTAGGTAATACTCTCTTGCTGCTTTTAAGATTCTCTCTTTGCCTTTCACCTTTGCATTTTAATTCTGATGTGTCTTGGTGTGGGCCTCTTTGTGTTCTTCTTGTTTGGTACTCCCTGCGCTTCCTGGACCTGATAGTCTATTTCTTTCACCAGGTAGGGGAAGTTTTCTGCCATTATTTCTTCAAATAGGTTTTCAATATCTGCTCTTTCTCCTCTCCTGGCATCCCCATAATGCAAATGTTGGTGTGCTGGAAGTTGCCCCAGAGGCTCTTTACACTATCTTCATATTTTTGGATTCTTTTTTCTTTTTGCTCTTCTGATTGGGTGTTTTCTGCTTCCTCATATTCCAAATTGTTGTGTTTTTCAAAAATATATTTTTATTGATTTTAGAGAGAGGAAGGGAGAAGAGAGAGACTTAAACATCAATGATGAGAGAGAATCATTGATTAGCTGCCTCCTGCACGCCCCCTACTGGGGATCGAGCCTGCAACCTGGGCATGAGTCTTTGACTAGAATTAAACCTGGGACCCTTCAGTTCACAGGCCGGTGCTCTATCCATTGAGCCAACCAGATAGGGCTCAAATTGATTTGCTGCACAGACTCCTCTACTGTATGTAAATTATTCATTATTTCATTTAGTGTATCTTTCATTTCTGACTAGTCTTTCTTCATGTCTTTAAAATTCTCACTAAAATCCTTGAAAGTCTCATTAAGATTCTTGAGCATCCTTATAACCATTGTTTTGCACTTTGTATCTAGCGGTTTGTTTGCTTCCATTTCATTCAGGTTTTTCCCCCCAGAAGATTTCTTCTGTTCTTTCATTTGTGACATGTTTCTTTGTCTTCGCATTTTAGCTGCTTCCCTGTATTTGTTTCTATGATTAAGGTAGAGCTGTTATGTTTCCTGGAACAGGTAGAGTGGCCTTGTGTAGTAGATGTCCTGCAGAGCCAAGTGCCTCAGCCTCCCCAGTCATCTGAGCTGATCATTCTAGGTGCATGCACCCCTGTGCAGGCTGTGTGCACAGTCTTGTAGTTGAGCATTAACTGCTACTGTCATCACTGGGAGGAGTTGACTGAGGGTCTGCTGTGGGACTGGGACCCAAAGAGCTGTTGCTTGCTTGAGAGATTTTAGTAAAGTCTGAAGCCTGAGCCAGGGCAGGCCATTCCATCTTATGGAAGAGCTCCTGCAAACAGCTTGGTGAGGCTGCAAATTGGAAGGGGTTGGAATCACCAGAGCAGAGTGAACAGTGTGAGCCAGGTTGATGGAAACTCAGATATGACTGCCAGTCAGCTCTGCGACAGGGGAGGTCTCAGTATAGGAATAATAATTCTTGTGAGCATCCCTGCCTAGGAGAAAGATACCCCTGAGTTCTTGCTTCAATGCCAGACAATCAGTTCCTCCCCATATATCCCTGGATCCTCCCAACCCACTGCCCCAGCACTGGAGCTCAGAGGGAGTGGAACTGTGTAATTTCATGTGCTGGCTCTTTAAGAGGAACTGCCTCTGTGTCACTCAGACACAATCTCTGCTTGTTTTTATAGCCCGAAGTTATAGGGGCTTTTCTTCCAAACACTGGAACCCTGGACTGGGGGTGTGCTATGGGAATGGGACTGCTTGCTTCTCACGAGAGGCCTCCACAGCCAAGATATCCCTTCCAATTAAAAAACAACAATAACACTACATGTGAGTGTCAAACCATCCCATTCTGCACCTCTGCCCATCCTACCAGTCTCAGTGTACTTTCTTCTTTACTTCTCTACTTATAGGACTTCCATTCAGCCAGATTTCAGGTGGTTCCGAATGATGGTCGTTCTGTATTTTAGTTGTAATTTTGAGGTGGTTGTGGGAGGTGGCAAGTACCAGTATTTACCTATATTTACCTATGCTATCATCCAAAATTAACAACTTTTGTGCTTCAAAGGATACCATCAAGAAAGTGAAAAGACAATCCACTGAATCAGAGAAACTATTTGCAAATCATAAATCTGATAAAGGCCTATTATTCAGAATATATAAAGAACTCTTACAACCCAACAATAAAAAGATGAATCACTGGGTGTACACCTGAAACTAATATAATATTGTATGTCCTCTCTGACTGAAAAATTAAAAAATGAGTAAAGAAAAAAAAAGATGAACAACCCAATTAAAGAATGGGCAAAGAATTTGAATTGACATTTCTCCAAAGAAGAACGGTCAATAAGCACATGGAAAGATGTTCAACATCATTAGTCCCTTAGCATATGCAAATCAAAACCAAAATAAGGTATTATTTCACATCAGATAGGATGGCCACAATTAAAAAATGAATAATCACAAGTATTGGAAAGGATTTGAACAAATTGGAACTCACATACACTGCTGGTAAAATATAAAATGGTGTAGCCACTTTGGAAGACAGCTTGGACATTTCTCAAAAATTAAGTATAAACATAGAGTTACCATATGATCTAGTATTTTCAGAACTGAAAATGTATGTTCATGGAAACACTTGTACACAAATATTCATAGGAGCATCCTATATAATAAAAGTCTAATATGCAAATTAGGACCAGGAGTTCAACAGGGAGTTCGACCGCTCGCAATGACATGCACTAATCACCAAGGGTTGGTTTGGATCATGGAGGGCGTCAGCGACACAGTGCTTACAGAGGGCGGCAGTGGAGGTGCTGCTGGCCCCAATGGGCCCTGATGGAAGTGGGACCACGATGGAATGGTAGAGCAGATGAGTAGGAGGCACCAGGCCAAGGCAGGTGTGAGCAGGGCCTGATCGTCCCATAGATGAAAACCAGCAGCAGCGGCAGGGGGCCCAATGAGTCAGGTGGAGGGGTGTGCGTGGGGGTCCAAGGGCTCAGGTGCTGTCTGGGGCTCAGAGATCAGCTGGGACCCGCCCTTCCACACCAGATGTTTGTGCTTCGATCACCAGCCAGACCTAAGGACTGCACCTGTGTGTGATTTTGTGCACCGAGCCTCTAGTTATTTGTAATAGCTAAAGAGTAGAAACAACCCAACTTCCTATCAACTTATAAATCAATAAACAAAACGTTGCCCAGCTGGTGTGACTCAGTGGTTGAGAATCAACCTATGGAGGTGACAGTTTGATTTCTGATCAGAGCACATATCTAGGTTGTGGGCTTGATCCCCAGTGGGGGCATGCTGGAGGCGGCTGATCAATGATTATCTCTCATCATTGATTCTACTCCTCTCTCCTTCTCCTTTCCTCTCTCTGAAATAAATAAAAACATTTAAAAAATGAACAAGGTGTGATAACACCCCTACAATGAAATATTTTGAGGCTGTAAAAAAATGAAGTACTGATACACTTACAACATAAACGAATATTGGAAATACTAGGCTAAGTTAAACAAGCCAGACACAAAAGGCTTTCATTTATATAAAGTATCCAGAATAGGCAAATCCATGAAAACAGAAAATGAGTGATTTCTAGGACCCAGGGAGGGGAGGATGGGGAGTGTATGATAATGAGTACAGGTTTATTTTAGGGTTGATAAAAATGTTCTATAATTAGACAATGATAATGATTATACAGCTCTACAATATAGTAAAAGTCACCAAATTGTACACTTTAGAAGGATGAATTTTATGGATGTGATTTATGGTATGATATATCTCAATAAAGTTGTTCTTTAAAAAAAAATTCTGGCATGCAGTAGGCATTTAATAAATGTTGTTTGGTTTCATTCCCATCAGCCTAAATTCAGATAATAGAGCTGAGGCTATTTCCTACCCAGAGTTTAACAACTTTGGTCCCCTTCAATCCTGGCAGCCATCAGATGGGACTGTCTGAGGGTTGTCAGTGAGGGAAATTGGAAACAGCTGTCCAGATTGTTGAGCTGTAGTAAAAAATGGGAAATACGAAATTTGGGAATAGATGCAAATTCCCTCACCAAAAGCCCTTCCAAACAATAAGCTCAGGATAAGGATGGAGAATAAAAGTTAAGACAAGAGACCAATTGCTTGTGGTCTGGAGGCACCTCAATTCAATTAATAGCTTCTTTTTTTAACGTATTTTTAAAATTTTTTATTTATTGATTTGAGAGAGAGAGAGAGAGAGAGAGAGTGAAACATCAGTTTGCTGCCACACCCTTTAATGCATTCATTTGTTGCTTCTTATATGTGCTCTAATCAGAGATCAAACCCACAACCTTGGCATAGTGGGACGATGCTCTAATCCATTGAGCTACCCAGCCAGGGCTATTAACAGTTTCTTATATCTTCCTCTCTGAGCTTCATTTGCCTGCCAGTTTGATTTCTTATGGAGCTAGGGCAGGTTTCCCACTGACCATATCATGGTTGATACAACAGTTTTCCTGCCAGGCAACTATATATTGGTTTCTGTTTTATTGAGTTATAATTGGCATATTACATTATATTAGTTTTAGGTGTACAACACGATTTGATATATGTATATATCGTGAAGTGATTACTATAATAAAGTTAGTTAACATCATTATTCACATAGTAACAATTTTTGTGTGTGATGAAAACTATTAAGATCTACATACAGTCTTAGCAAATTTCAAATATACAATACAGTATTGTTAACTATAGTCATGTTACATCCCCAGAACTTATTTTATATTTTAGATAATTATATTACTAAGTATGGCAATGAAGAATAATAAGTGAGAGTTGAATTTCTAAAATATTGGGCCTCATGCCTGGATATGAGTGAAAAAAAAACTGTTGAAATTTATTGAGATATATTAACAACGTACACCAGAAATAACCAGACTATAAGTTTTTGTTCAATACAATTTTTTATGCAGATAAAGAACTCAATATATTTATTCACTTAAAAACATTAAACAAATTCTTGTGGGGACACAACTAAAATATATTGAGAGGGGATTATTTACTGGGCACTGTATTACTTATTGTCACAAACATGATCCAGAAAGATAATGCCTAAGAGAGAGACTTTTCATCTCAAATTGGACAACAGTGGCCTTTGAAAAGCAGTTTCATTAGAGAGATGAACCAGAGTTGGAAGGATTAAAGAGTGAGTGGGCAGTGAAATATATGTGTACTCCTTTTTCCAATTCAGCAGTAGAGAGAAAGATAGATGAGAGCTTGAGGAAAGGCAGGGTAAAAAAAAAAATCACAGTAACTTAGTTTTCTGATTATATAACACTAGAGGCCCGGTGCACAAAATTCATGCACGGGTAGGGTCCCTAGGTCTGGCTGGTGATCAGGGCCGGCCAGGGCCTTCCTTCATTCCATGCCACCCCCTGGTGGTCAATACACATCATAGCTAGCGGTTGAACTCCTGGTCGGTCGAACTCTTAAAGGGACAATTTGCACATTAGTCTTTTATTATATAGGATGGGCCCAATGTAGGTAGGTTGGAAGAACAAAGAAGTATAACAAAACAATAAATAGATTTATGATCTTTAAATAAAAATAAACTATAAATCTATATTTTCTGCTTAAATTATATCAAAGAAACTTAGATACTAACTTATTTGAAAGCTAATATACAGTTTAGATTTCTAACTAATCGAGGTATAGTTCCGTTAAGGGTGAAGAAAGAAGAAAAGGTCAAAAAGTGACTTTTCTTCTAAGGCAAATGTTTATTTGAAGGAAAAATATGGAAGTGACTGAAGTCACTTAGTACTGCTTAAAGATTGGTTTCCGTATCAGTAACAATAAACTTTTGTTGTTGTTATCTTCATTAGAGGACATTTTCCCGTTGATTTTTAGAGAGAGTAAAGGGAGGGTAAGAGACAAAGAGAGAGAAACATCAATTGGTTGCCTCCTGACCTGCAACTAAGGTACATGCCCTTGACCAGAACCAAACCTGTGGACCTTCAGTCTGCAGAACTATGCTTTATCCGCTGAACCAAACCAGCTGGGGTGATAACAAGAAACTTGTTGACAAAAGTAGATTAGAAACTTAGAATAAAAGCAGGGTGGCACTCCTGGGGATATAATACATAGCATGGTGACTACAAATAAAAATACTTTATTGTATGTTTGAAAGTTGCTAAGAGACATCTTAAAAGTTCTCATCATTAAAAAAAAAAAAATTGTAACTATGTGTGGTTACACCTGAAATTAATACTATGATGTTATACATCAACTATGTCACAATGGAAAAAATAATAAATTTTTAAAAACATATAGGAGTTGCCCTAACCGGTTTGGCTCAGTGGATAGAGTGTCGGCCTGTGGACTCAAGGGTCTCAGGTTTGATTCTGGTCAAGGGCACGTACCTTGGTTGTGGGCACATCCCCAGTGGGGAGTGTGCAGGAGGCAGCCGATCGATGTTTCTCTCTCATCAATGTTTCTAGCTCTGTATCCCTTTCTTCCTCTCTGTGAAAAATCAATAAAATATATTTTAAAAAAACATATAGGAGTAAATAAAAAATATCCATTCCCATGAAAATTAAAATTATGAACTTCATTTATATTTTAGGCTTCTCCTCCACACATCTGGCACAGATTTGCTGCACCCAGAGAAGCCAAATGTCAGGAGAGGGAGTATGATTCACTTCTCTTCCCTTTCATTACATTTCTACTGCTTCTCCCCCAGCTTTATAAATCTCTAAGGCTGCAGTGCAGAGAGGAGAGGAAAGCAGGCAGAAAACTTACTAGTAACTGATGCCAATACTGGCTGCGATTGGCCACTTTATACTTGGCAGATATTTCCATCTGGCTCTTCCTCTCCTAGAGGATGTCTGGGTTATTTTCAACCCCTGCCATCATCACCAACACTGCTGGGTATCTTAAATTCATCTCTGTTCCAGCTGGTCATTTGTGATTTGTTCCATACTCTTGAGGTCTATGGGGGTCCACTGTTGGGTCTCCTTGTACTGAGGCTTCCTCTTGGGCAGGAACTAAGACAACCCCAGGCTAACTTTCTCTCAAATTATCTACCCAAATCTGATCATTGGGGAATATCACAACTCTTGCGATGACAAACTCTGAAAGGACAGCTACTTCCCAAACTATAGCCAATGGCCACTTCCTCTAAGGTCAGCTCTCATCCTTTAGATTTTTCAGGTATAATTCTGACACCAGTCTTCTGTGTCCCATTAACTGCAGGGACCACAGGCTCTTTAAGTGGTTTCCCTAAGTTCTTTCTTGCCTGAAGGTAAAAGGGAAGCATGCACAACCTCATGCTCTTGCCACCATTGTGGTATAATCACACTTACAATTTACATAAAAGTATGTGTGTATACATTAAAATTTTAATTTAATTTAATAAGATAAGGCACTTAAGGAGCCAACTACAATGCTGGGAAGATAATAACCACTAAAAGAATACTAGCTATTATTGCTAAATATCAGTTTTCCTGAAAAGATCATCTATATGATTGCTAAGAAATAGGGAAAAGTCATCTTTTAAAAGCTTAGTTAGCTACACACCAGTAAGTCAATTCCCTTTATTAAATTATGATTAAAAATATTAAGGACTATCCCATGTCTTAAATTTTTACAACAGAGATGGTCTGACATAGTCAAAGGAGGTCAGTACATTTGCAGAGGCAAAGGAAGTTTTACCAAAAGCTGCTGTGAAAGAAAAATTAAACATACATGGCACAGCATTTTGAAAACGATTACCATTCAAAACAAAACAAAGAAAAAACTAAAAGACAGCAGGGTAGCAAGTCAATAGAGCAAATTTTGGTGCAGCCTGAATACTTTTCTATAAACCAGGTAGACTATAAATAGAAGAAGTTGCAATAGCCGTAATTGTTCCCTGCACATCACACAGTTGGCATTGAAGAAGCAATTTGGTCGTGTATTAAAACGGCTGAAATGATCAGATTTCTGTGTTGTTGTTCATGCCATTCAGACCTAATCAGAGATATTCATGCATTCAGTATCCACCATTCATTCAAAAAATATGCACCTACTATGTGCAAAATGTTTTCCTGCAGTCTGTGATGAATATTAACAACTATGACACAATCCTTGGCCTCAAGGCATCCCAGTCTAGTTGTAAAAGGTAAACAAAGCTTGCTGTCTTTCAGTTCAGAAACGTTGTGTAAAACTATGCTAGGTAGGTAGACTGTTAGGTCCTCGTCATTAGGAGGAACATCTGCGGTTACTGTTAAATTCCATACATTTTCAAATCCAAGATGTCTGTTTTCAAGTTTGTTACTGTTGGGTAGTGGATAAAAGATGGATATGGTAAAAAAAATTATTCAGCCCTGACTGGTTTGGCTCAGTGGATAGAGCATCGGCCTGCAGACTCAAGGGTCCCAGGTTCAATTCTAGTCAAGGGCATGTACCTTGGTTGCCGGCACATCCCCCAGTGGGAGGTGTGCAGGAGGCAGCTGATTGATGTTTCTCTCTCATTGATGTTTCTAGCTCTCTATTCCTCTCCCTTCCTCTCTGTGAAAAAATCAATAAAATATATTTTTTAAAAAATTATTCAAATGATACAAAAGTATTTGTTTTAAAATATGTATATAGTCATTTCTTATATACCAGGGACACAAGAAATGCCCAATTTTTGAAGACACTAGTTTTTACTTCATTAGCTTATTACTTTATTTCTTCCTCCAGTTTACCTCTCCCCACACAGCCTGCAATATGCAGAACTTGGTAGGTATATTCTAAGCCAGCATAATGCTCTGCCAGATGTCATTCCCTGTTTTCTTTACAGAATTTCTGCAGTGTTTTCTGTAAATAACTTTTGCGCAATATAATCTATCTTCCTTTTTTATGTTGTTGTTGATTCCTCCATTTCTTTCTTTCCTGAAAAAAAGCCTAATCAGATAACCCAATAGGGATCTAAAAATCCTTATTTCAGCACCTTCTAATCTGCTACTGAATTCTTCCCAGACCCATGATTTAATCTGTGTTCAATATTCTAACCTACCAGAGGAATGGAACTCAGCTTAACTTGCTTCTTTCAACCTGGGAGAGCAACTAAAAAAAAAAAAAAAAAAAAAAAATGAGTTGAATTTTTTAGCTTTCTGATTTAAGATTTTTATAATGTAGCTTCATTATTTTGACATGAATTCCCTAAATTTCAGAGTCATCCATATTCAAATTTAAGCACAAAACCACCCCAAAGACAAATATAAATTACTTGTGGATTACTCAACCTCTGCTTCTCTTGATACAAACAATTGAGTTGATGTTGTATTTTACAGTGAACAGTGCTAATGATTAGCTTTTTATGTAACTTTGAGATATTATAGTCCAAAGAGAAAGAGTACAGACTTGTTAATAATTATTTTTAATGCTATATTTAAAATAACTTTAAAATTGGGTCATAATGAGTGATTCTTGAAAAATCCCCAGCTGATTTTAATGCCCCTGCTTTAAATAATACTAAAACACAATGGCTTCATCTTGAAAATTTGACAACCAAATTGATACTAATTAAAGCAATATGTGCAATTTTCCTGAAGTTCTAAAACAAAATGGAATTTGAAACTCAGTTACAAACTAGAATGACTATCACAAAATTAGATAATTAGAAAATTTCAAAAGAAGCACACATGTAATATAGCAGAGAGCAGGTAAATCTATAAAGCATTTTATGAAACACTAGAGGCCCTGTGCACGAAATTCGTGCATGGGTGTGTGTGTGTACCTCAACTCAGCCTGCACCCTCTCCATCTGGGACCCCTTGAGGGATGTCTGACTGCCAGTTTAGGCCCGATCATGGAGGACAGTTGGATATCCCTCTCACAATCTAGGACTGCTGGCTCCCAACTGTTCACCCACCTGCCTGCCTGATTGCCCCTAACTGCTTATGCCTGCCAGCCTGATCACCCCCTAAGCCCTCCCTTGCCAGCCTGATCAATCACCAACTGCTCCCCTGCCAGCCTGATTGCCCCTAACTTACCTCCCCTGCTGGCCTGATCGCCCCCAACTTCCCTCCCCTGCTAGCCCAGTCACCCCTAACTTCCCTCCCTTGCTAGACTGGTTGCCCCTAACTGCTCTCCCCTGCAGGCCTGGTTCCCCCCAACTGCCTTCCTCTGCTGGCCTGATCACCCCTAACTGCCTTCCCCTGCAGGCCTGATTGCCCACAACTGCCCTCCCCTGCTGGCCACTTTGTGTCCACATGGGGGTGGCCATCATTGACACATGGGGGAAGCCATCTTGTTTGTAGGAGTGATGGTCAATTTGCATATTTCCTCTTTATTATATAGGATAATTTATGTGAATTTTTTAAAAGATATAATAGCTGTGTGCACTTAGCAGAGATGATATTTGTATGAGCATCACCCTGAGATATACTGGGGCTTGGTACATGATATAATTCAGCATGGTACATGAGGAGAAACTGATCCAATTATAGAGTTGAGTTACAAGGGTAGCAAGCTAGTGCTGAAATGGTAAATTTACCACTGATTTAGACTGGCATTGAAATGTAGTTCATTCCAGTGGGAAAGGATATAGAGACTAGAAAATAATGAAAGGCAGGAGAAGCAATGTTTTTGGATTTCAGGGGCAGCGGTCTCACAAAGCTTTGGGTTTATGGAGCACAGGATTCAGCCCCTCAGTTTACATGAATTTGGTTCAGTGCTCCTGTTCCAAAGGGGGAGCTTGAATTCTGAACAGTTGACTGAGAAAAAAATCCATTCCAGTTGCCTGGGATCACACACAGGAGTGAAGAGAGGCTTCAGCTTTGGGGAAAAGAGACAGCAAGCCACACCCCAGGCATGCAAAGCCCAAGACTAATCCAACAGTCCATCAGCTCTTGTTTGAGTCTGATAAAATAGTGCCTCTTAGGTACAAAGATAAAAGCAATGGCTGTAAGATGGTCAGGATCCTGATGAGGCTAAGGTCATGACTTCAAAAGAGCAGGGCCAGAGAAGGCAGACACCTATGAGCTCAGTCCTCAAGAAGTTATTCATGATGTAGAGAGAATTGAATATCCAGAAAAGAAATGATTTGTACTTGGATAGAATTCTTCTTTTTTTTAAAAAAAATATTTTTATTGATTTTTTTACAGAGAGGAAGGGAGAAGAATAGAGAGTTAGAGACATCAATGAGACAGAAACATCAATCAGCTGCCTCCTGCACACCCCATACTGGGGATGTGCCCACAAGCAAGTTACATGCCCTTGACCAAAATCGAACCTGGGACTCTTCAGTCCTCAGGCCGACATTCTATCCACTGAGCCATACCAGTTAGGGCTAGAGAGAGCTTCTTAATTGGTATATCCAGTTAGGACAAGAGTGGTGACTCCTTCAGGATACTTGGTGAATTAATTTTAAACTCAAAATGTTATAAAAGCTAATACTAAAACTACATTTACTGAGCATCTCCACTGAGCCAAGCACTTTTCACTAATTATCTATAATGCTCTCAACAAACTATAAGGTAGTTAGACTTACAGCTATTTTACAGGTGAGGAAACAAAGAGTCTGGTACAGAAAGTGGTCCTCAGGCACTCAGTTAATAAAGTGTTAAACTGGGTCTGCTTCCAGTAAATCAGCAGAGAGAAATAGATTTACATCTCTCTATATAAAGCCCTAATATGCAAATAGACTAAACTGATCAACTGGTTGCTATGACATGCGCTGACCACCAGGGGGTGCGCGTGGAATATGGTGGGCGTTGGCTGCAGCAGGATGGTGGAGCAGGCAAGCTGAGTGGGGGTGCCAGACCAAGGTGGGGCACTGGTTGCTGTCATTGGGGGAAACCTCTGGTGGTTACTGAAAATTCTTTGCTCTCATGCACTGTAGTCCTGCCTGGCACTTGCACCCACTGCTGGCGCCTGGCACCAGCTCCAATTGCCCCTTAGGGCTTCTTCACCTCCCCCTGCTCCTAAGGGGTGATCAGGGCAGCAGCCACCCCTCACACCTGCTGACTACGCCAGCCTTACTTGCACTGCTGCTGGTGCCAGCCCCAATTGCTCCATGCTGCAAGTGGGTGCAAGCAGGATTGGTGCCATCAGTGTGTGGGAGCAGTGGCAGCGGGAGCAGGTTACCCACAGACAGGGGACTGGGGGCTATGGTGGGAGGGGCTGGGCGGGGGCGTGGAGGATGCGCTGAGACCTGCCTCTGTGCCCACCGCAGCCTTGTAGCCCACAGTTCCTTTCAAGGTGCACAAATCTGTGCACTGGGCCCCTAGTTATAGAATAAAATCTGTACAATTTATCGCCAGTTAGTTTAAACCAAAATCTCATATATAATCCTAACTAATAAAAGTGTAATATTAAAATTGGCCATTTCTTCGGGACGCCCAACAGCCAATCAGAACAATGGTATGCAAATTAGCCCAGCCAAGATGGCGGAGGCCCGGGCTGGCAATAGAGCGATGACGCCGGCGTGCTCCAGCGGTTGGTTCCAGGCAGTGGCGGGTGGATGCAGGGCCAGGAGGCTGTCCAGGCCCCTGGTTCTGCGGCCAGGGCTGGCAATAGAGAGAAGGGGCTGGGAATAGAGAGATCTCGCCAGTGGTTGGTTCTGGGTGGCCTAGGGTGGGAGCCCGCCCGGCCCTGCGGCTGGGGCTGGCAATAGAGCAATCGTGCCCGCGGTGGTTCCAGAGGGCGGTGAGCAGCCACAAGGCTGGGAGCCGGCAGCCCGGCCCGGCCCTGTGAGGCCTGGGAAAAGAGCAATTGGGCCCACACAACCTCAGAGGCTCAGTGGCAGGGGCTTGAGGGGGGTACTCCCTCAGGGTCATGCCCGAGCATCCTCCGTCCCTGCACAGAGTGTCTGCCACAGGTCCAGCCACCTGGCTCCACCCTAGGGGCCTCCGTGGGGCGTGTGCGAGCGTGTGCCTGGCTCCACCCCTGGTGTGTCTGCTCAGTAGCAGGGCCCCTCCAAGGGACCATGCACCAGTGTCTACCCCCTGGCCTGCCACCCAGCTCTGCACCAGGTGTGTCCCCTCAGTGGTGGAGGCCCACCAGGTATGTGCAATGGTAGGCCACCCGGCTGGAAACGTCCACGCCTGCACTCACCAGCCATCCCACCCCCCAGTGCACGAACCCTGAGGGGGCTGTGGCCAGCCTGAAAACAGCCCTCAGCCCTTCACCCAGGCTGGCCATGCATGCCAGCAGGTGGACATCCCCTCCCCCCCGAGGGGTCCCAGACTATGAGAGGGCACAGGCCAGGATGAGGGACCCCTTCCTTCCCTTGCCGAGTGCACAAATTCTTGTGCACCGGGTCCCTAGTCTAATATAATAAAAGAGTAATATGCAAATTGACCATCACCCAAGACAACTAAGCCACGCCCACCATCCAAGCCACGCCTCCCAGCCAATCAGAGCGGCTGTATGAAAATTAACCCAGCCAAGATGGAGGCCAGCAGCCACGGAGCTAGAGCAAACCAGAGGATTCTGTTGCAACTGCCTGCCTAGGCTGGCTGAGCTTCTGGTCACGATAACAATGTTTCAATTATGGAAGCCATGGAGCTGAAACAAACAGGAGGTTTCCTTACCTGCCTAGGCCTCAACTTAAAGAAACAGTGTTTCAATTATCTAAACTAATAAAAGCATAATATTGAAATTGACCGTTTCTTTGGGATGCCTAAGCCATGCCCACCAATCAGAGCAGCTGTATGCAAATTAACCCAGCCAAGATAGAGGCTGGCAGGGCGGCTCTGCACTGGGAGCCTCCGCGGCTGGCACAGCTGTGCCGGGTGTGTCAGCTCAGTTGGGGTGGGGGGATCTGGCCTGGGGCCTCTTCGGGGCATCCAGGAGCGACCGTCCCGGGTCTACTGCCTGGCTTCGCCCCGGGGGCCTCCTCAGGGCGTCTAGGAGCACCCATCCGGGGTCCGCTGCCTGGCTCCGCCCTGGGGGCCTCCACCAGGCATGCGGGAGGGCGGGTCCTCCACGGGGCTTGCAGGAGCGCCCGTCCTGGATCCACTGCCTGGCTCCATCCCCTGGGGGCCTCTGAGGGGCATGCAGGAGCAGCTGTCCTGGGTCTGCTGCATGGCTCCACCCCAGGGGCCTCCTCAGGGGCATGTGGGAGCACCCATCCAGGGTCGCTGCCTTCGTCCACCCCCTGGGGGCCTCCACAGGGCGTGCGGGAGCATCTGCTGCACAGTGCGGAGCATCCAAAGCCAGTCCGCTGCCTGGCTCCACCCCAGGTGTGTTCACTCAGCAGCAGGGCCCTACCGAGGGATCCTGCACCAGCTTTCGCCCCTGGCTCACCACCCAGCTCTGCGCCAGGTGTGTCCCCTCAGCAGTGGGGGCCCACAAGGTGTGTGCGATCATGGGCCCTCTGGTGGGAAACGTCCACACCTGCACTCACCAGCCCTCCCACCCTCCAGTGCACGAACCCTGAAGGGGCTGTGGACAGCCTGAAAATGACCCTCAGCCCCTCACCCAGGCTGCCCAGGCATGCCAGCAGGTGGACATCCCCCCCGAGGGGTCTGAGACTGCGAGAGAGCACAGGCCAGGCTGAGGGGACCCCCCTCCGAGTGCACAAATTTTTGTGCACTGGGCCCCTAGTATCTAATAAAAGAGTAATATGCCAATTAACCATCACTTTTCGATAAAGATGGCAGTGCCCACAGCCAATAAGGAGGGAATATGCAAATTCATCAATTTGCGACAAAGATGGAGGTGCTGTTAGGAGCCATAGAGCCAGCAGGAGAGCGGGAGGGAAGGCCTGGCTTCCCAAGTCACCCCAGTGACCAAGGAATGGGGCTAGGGTGTGATCATACCAGGAGGGAAGGGCAGTTAGGGGTGATCAGGCCAGCAGTGGAAGAAGTTGGGGGCAAGCAGGTCAGCAAGGGGTGGACCATTTGGGGGCAATCAGGCTGGTGGGGGAACAGTTGGGGGTGGTCAGGCTGGTGGGGGGGCAGTTGAGGGCAATCAGGCCAGCAAGGAGGGACAGTTGGGGGTGAGAAGGTGGTGAGTCACTGGTTATGAGAGGGATGTTCGACTGCCGGTTTAGGCCCAATACCTGTGGGCCTAAACCGGCAGTCAGACATCCCCCAAGAGGTCCCAGATTGGAGAGGGTGCAGGTTGGGCTGAGGGACACCCCTGCCCCCCTGCACAAATTTCATGCACCAGGCCACTAGTATACCTATAAAAGAGAAATATGCAAATTGGTGTCACTCTGCTACACCCGCCAGCCAATTGGATGAGTATGCAAATTAACCCAACAAAGATGGCAGTGAATTTGCATATGCAGGTGCAGAGTGTTGGAGCGAAGCCGAGGTGGAGCAAAGACTGAAGGCTGCAGCAGAGAGAAGATTGAAGAGGCTTGGCTTCTCTGCTGTGGCAGGAGTGAAAGCCTGGGTCCCGGGTGCTGGAGGAAAACCAGTGTCAGCAGCCACGGGAAGGGAAGGCCTATTGTATGACTCTCTTTGTGCAACAGGCCTCTAATATACACACACACACACACACACACAGACAGAGGCCCGGTGCACAAAAATTTGTGCACTCAGGGGCATCCCTCAGCACGGCCTGTGCCCTCCATCAGTCTGGGAGTCTGGGACACCTCGGGGGATGTCCACCCGCTGGCTTAGGCCTGCTCACTGGGGGGATCAGGCCTAAGCTGGCAGTCAGACATCCCTCTTGCCACCACGGAGCAGGCCTAAGCTGCAGTTGGACATCCTTAGCACAGCTGAGGAGGTGGGAGAGGCTACCACCACCACCACTGTACTGGCAGCTGGCAGCCTGGCTTGTGGCTGAACAGAGCTCTCTCTGTGAGAGCACAATGACCACCAGGGGGAAGCTCCTGCATTGAGCATCTGCCCCCTGGTGGTCAGTGTGTCATAGTGACCTGTCATTCCCAGTTGTTCTGCTGTTAGGATCAATTTGCATGTTACCCTTTTATTATGTAAGATATATATATATTAAAACTTACTTTAATAGCTGTATATGTAGTAAAATGAAATATAGGCTTCACTACTGTGATGTTCTAATGTTTACTGGTCCTTTTTCATTCAGATACTAGTGATTTCTTCAGATAATGTCTATCCTGTTCAATTTCTTCCTTATTTTCTTTTGTATCCAGCTTTTTATTCCCACAACTAGTCTACAGACAGACATATTACCCCAGTTCCTACACTAATCCTAAGCAAAATAGAACTTGTGTTTAAACTCTGCTGGTATTCAAATTTTAACCTACATTTCCTCCATGTCTTTGGATCACACCCAAATGATTCCATGGAGCCTCCTCCCAGCTACTCTCAGGGACCTGACATCAACTAATACCTAATGATAGAAAAAGCTAAGGAATGGGGTAATTTTATTAGCTAGAATAAACATAAATTTAGATGAAAATGACAGACTCCTTAAAATAATAACAGAAATGTTATGGATGTCATACTGCATCTATTTACAAAGAAGTTTTATTACAAAGGAATATTTATAATTAAAATCTACTGTTCATTGGAAACTCCATATCTAATTTTTATTTCTTTATAAAACTGCTGGTTACCTCATTTTCCCAATGAAATAATTAATGGTTATAGTGATAATTTCATATTTATAAGAATATCATATATTTTGAACTATATTCCTTTATAGGTATAGATATTCTAGCCTTATATTCTAGCCTTATATTTTTTCTGTATTTAAAGTAAAATAAATTTCTGACTTTGACAATCCCATTTTTAGTTTCAAAGCCAGAGAAACCAGAGAGTACATGGTCTCTCTTTTCAGATTCCAATCTCATATTTTTCTTGGCTCTTTGTTGGTCAGATTTAGGTCCACAGTTGTATTTCCCATTATTATATTATCTACCTTATCAGAGGAGAATTTTTCCTCAGGGCTGGCATGTATCTTCAGAAATCTCTTTCTTTTTATTAGATTCCACAAAAAAAGTCCAAACTCAAGCTATTGTAACTACTACCATTAATTTGATTTGGTGGTTTTCTTTATACTTTTCACAGAAAATCATTTCCCCCTCAGAAATCTTGTCCTTCTTAAAGTTGTGTAATATCTTCTGAAGAATAGTTTCCAAAGAAATGTTGGAGTTTGGCAACATTCTCTAATCAAATGCTAAAAAAAATCCAACCTGATATAAAAGTTCTGTAAGTTCAGAGGTGGGACCAACTGGGATCCATGCTTGAGATGAAACGAGGAAAATATTTCAGGAAAACAAGAAGAACTGAAAAAACTCAAGATGTGTGCAGAGGTTTAGGGAACTAGTTTATATGGAGGGTTTGGAGAATGAGACGTGGGAGTTAAATCTGAAACAGAAATGTGGAGGACTTACTAGTACATGCCAAGCTAAGAATTAGATTATTTTTCTGGAGTTAAATGGAAATCTTAGCTGGTGTTTAGGAAGTGAATTGACATTATCAAGGATTTATTTGGGGAAGATGTGTGATGGCATAAAGCAGAACTATTCGAAGGAGAACTAATGACAGAAAAATGTTTGAAGTAATTCAAGCACGGGAAAATAAGGCCTCATGCTCACCAGAGCAAAAATAGAAATGATAGATGGGAAACCCATTTCAAAACACAGGGCTTATTTGGATGTGCCTGAAAAAGTTAAACATAGAATTGCCATATGACCCAGCAGTTTCACTCCTAGGTATGTTCTCAAACGAACTGAAAACAGGCATTCAAACAAAACCTTGTATACAGGATGTTCATAGTGGCACCAAAAGGTGGAACCAATTCAATTACTGAAATAATGAATGGATAAACAAAATGTGGCATAGTCATATGATTTAAGTCCCCATTGCTTTAAGAATATTATATGGCAAATAAAAGGAATGAGTACTGATACATACTTCCCAGGTGAACCTTGAAGGCATTATGCTAAGTAAAATAAGCCCTACACAGAAAGACCAACGTTGTATGATTTTATGTATTTGAAACATCCATTGAAACACAAAGCAAATTAATGGTTGTTAGGGACTGGGGAAAAAAGAAGATGAGGAGCGACTCAAGGATACAGGGTTTCTCTTCAGAATGATGGAAACGTTCTAGAACTAGATAGTGATAATGATTGCCCATCTGTAAATGTACTTACTAGTAATGCCACTGAATTATATATTTGTAAATGGCTGCCCTGGCTGGCCAGTGTTGCACAGTGGTTAGAGTGTTGACCTGTGCATAAAAGGGTTCCCAGTCAAGGGCACGTACCTGGGTTGTGAGTTTGCTCTCCAACCCCAGTCAGGGCATGTGTGGGAGATAACCAATTGATGTGTCTCTCTGGCATTGATATTTCTCTCTCTCTCTCTCTCTCTCTCTCTCTCTCTCTCTCTCTCCCTCCCTCCCTCCCTCCCTCTCTCTCTTTCTCTCTCTCTCTCCCTGCCCCTTCCTCCTTTCCACCCCCTCTCTGAAAAGCAATGGAAAAAAAAATCCTCAGGTGAGGATTAACAAAAAATCAAATAAAATGTTATGTATATTTTACCACACACCCACAAAAAGAAACAAACAAACCAATAAAAAACAGGACTTGCCTCTGATTGGAAATATTAGGGAGAAGGGGGAGTCAAGATATTAGCATTTAAAGTATGGTTGATTAAGATATTGATGACACCATTAATTGAAAGAAGGAAATTAATTAGGGAGCTTATTTGGGTGGAAACTATGTTGTAGTCCCCTCCCTATATGGCAAGAGGGGCAGTCTTATTTAATGAGGGTATTTAACTCTTGCAGCCTATTGATAATCATGAAAGAGGAGACTTCCACCTCAGTGCTCTAGATCCTGCCTCACCCATTGTGAGGGATGCACCATCCAGATCTACCCTCTTGGAAGGAGTAGAAGTGCTGGTAAAAGTGCTGTCAGGCAGGCTTCAGCTGTCAGCACTTATGAGGTGTGTCTCAGCTACTGATAGCACCTGGCCCAAGGTCATGCCCTTCACAGAGCAGCCCGTGGACAATGGCTCATGAACAAGGATATATAAAGGCTCTGTTGTTGGATTATTTGGCTCCAGAGCTCCTCCAAAGGGTCTATCAAGACTACTGTTTGGGCTTTCAAGGCTGTCATTTGTGCCTGCAACAAGGCTTATCTTTTCTGCTTAATCCTGTTTCTTACCCCTACCTTCCACAAGTATTGACCACAATGGCATTCCCTAATAAACACCATGCACCCTAACTTCCAATTCAGTGTGCTTCCCAGAAAGTCCAATCTGCAACATTTGGCACCAGGAGTGGTCTAAGAAAGCAGGTAAAATGGGACCTAGAACTAGTTCATTCACTATCCACTTGGTAAAGATGTCATCACTAGTGGTAAATGAAGCACAGAAAGCTTCTGGTTGCAGGAAGCCAAGCAATTGTTCAAATTTCCACTAGTGGTGAAGTGTGATGACATACCAGTAGAAAGAAATACCCTATCTTGTTTGATATACCAGACATCAGAGAAATATGGATATAATAGTAACTACATGACCAATAGAATTTCATAGCTAATGCTAAATTGGATTGATGCTCTAGAAAAAGATACCAAAGGCTGAGAGCAATGGGTAGGCAATTGAAAGTCAAGAGGAAAATTAGGGAGCCCTTAACAGCATCTAAAGTGGCTCTCATTTCCTGTAGCGGGGGACTTGGGGGGGGGCGGGTCAGGAGCAGGGAGGCAGAGAAAACTTAGGACCAGGCCTGGGACTTGTTAGAGTAGGTACTTTCCCAAAAAAGTCAACTTCCAAACAAAACAGGTCTGCTAAGCCTGCAAAGGAGCCCAAACCTCCCGATTCAGAGCTACCACTTTCCTGTTGCTTTGAGAATATGCAGATTTCTCCCCACTGCAAGACAGTATGTGTTCCTCACAGAATCTGTGAGGTGGGTAGTTGGGAGAATATTCTGATGGGGGTCACAGCATAACCCAGCTGGAGACGTGTTGAGCCTACTAAGGACAGAAAGGAAGATGTAGGACCCAGCCAGCTGGAGAAGTATGCCTGGGACTGTATTCTGAAGTGTTTGATCAAGGAGATTCAAACAAAAGATTGGGAAAGGGTTTTTATTAAATTCTAAGATGTATGATTTAATACCTATAGCGAGTATCCCAAGAAAGGGCATGAACTAACTAATTAAATAGCACCTAGAAGCATGGGGAAAAACATATGACCCACAATAAGGGAGGTCAAAATGGCAGCAATCCTGTGGCAGATGGAAAAAGGGATTGAAAAGCAACAGAATATGAGTATGCTGGGGTAGATATGCTATATTAGATATCCACTCCCCCAAGCAAAAATCCCTCTAAATGATTATGTTCCATGGGAAGAGCTGAAGGATACACACAATTTTTGCAAGACCATACGGGATGTGCTGATGAGAGGAAGACAAGCATGAGTAAAAAATTCAATGTTGGCTCTGTATGCCAGTGCTGACAACAGCAGAGACTATTACAGTTCCAGGCTCCCTCATGGCAATGGTGATGATAAAAGGCCAGGTGGGAGTCTTAATTGTCAAAAGCTGGGTTGATATAACTGTGGTAATGAGTGGCTAGTTCAGACCATCAGTCAAGTAGGGCTGACCCAACAGTTATGGATACCGTTAGCAGAATGCAGCATCCCTAGGAGCAAAACAGATGGACAAAAGCAAATGTACTACTCAACTTGAACCATTAGAAGAAATCAAGAATGGCTAATCAGGAGGCCGAGGGCAACTGACCCAATAAAACTTCATGACCTTTTGCTCAGTTATTAGACTTAAATCTCCCTTTTCTCTGGACCCAGAGGATGTCAGCTTCTCAGATGGAACCATACAACAGCAGAAGACATGTACATTGTAAAATGTTCTCCCGTGGGACCTGTGGGCATTTACATAGATACGTGTATACTGGGAAAACAGGACTGACCAAACATTTTTGGGACTGTTGGATGTCACTTTAAGATGAGTACAACATCCTGAAGAGTAGTGTCCCTTTCTCACATGGGAGTCATGTCCAAAAACAGCAGAGCTGCCAGACAAGGATGAGAGGCATCTAAGTTCGATGAGCTGAAATTATAAAGCTGTAGTGCATTTCACTAACATTGCTTTTCTGAGTTTTCCCCAGTAGTAAATGCCCACCAGAATCCTGGAGGAGCTTCTCTCTGAACAAATTTTAAGAATTAAATTTGAGCAGTGCAGAGGGTACATAGTGACGGGCACAAAATTACGATGCCCAGACCCCTGTTCAAAGAAGGGCTTGCATCCAGTCACTGTGTTGTTGTTTGCACGCAGCTTTCAGCTCTTTCCAAAATTGCTTCAGGTGCAGAGAGGTCCTTCACCCAAGGTCATATCTCTTCCCAATGGCACACAGCCAAGGGATAATTGACATTAAGATAGAAGGCCTCTCACTATTCCCACCTAGGATGAGAAATCCAACAGGCCAATTTAGCTCCAAGAGTCTTCCTCATTGGCAAAAGCTTTCATCAGGCCTGCATTGTGGCTTGACTTTGCTCTCTGTGCCAACCTGCTTCTTTTCTTTCGCCTCTAAGTGGCAATCACATGGGTATGCTGTAATAAACATTTTGCACTCTAAAGTCTAACTGAAGTCTGCTTTCCTGGAGTACCCAACCTGTAGCACCTACCTTCCCCAAATAAAATGAAAGAGTATAGATATTTTACTGAGATGGGGTTAGAGTGTTTGGTGGTAGTAGAAAATGGAGCATTGGGTCCCTGGTATTTGAAATGTGTCCTTTTCCACGTAAGGCTTCACTCTCTAGAACTTCAGATGGTATTTAGAAGTTCCCCTTCTCTCCCTCACTTTGAAAATTTCCCTTTTTCAGCCTACTCTATTTACTTCTGTACAATCTACCTCCCCATTTTCTTGGAGTCTGCCTTCTTCCCTACAGAACTCACTAACTCCTAACCCCTGCTCCTCTTGGGACTGATGTACATCCATTGCATTAGCAAAATCTACCGGATCCCATCTCTCTATCACCTTTATGGAACTTGGTGGACAAAGGCAACCAATGGAAACATGAAGTTCATGCTGTCCGCTGTGTCATGAGTAAACAATTTTTACTCTCTGACCCAGGAGTTTTGTGTCTTCTGCCAGCATCCTGGAAACTGTGTAAGGCTGACTTTTTAGCGTGAGTACAGTTCAACAGATCCTTCACTACTCATGACAGTTTTGTTTTGTTCCACTGAAAGTGGAGGAAAGAATAGGAGTCGGAAGTGTCCATTCCAGCTGTGGCTGGGATTCTTCTAAGTAATCATAATCAAGTACCCATTTACCTTGAAGTTTAATTTTCTTTAACACAATCTCTAGACACAAAAAATACATAATTCTATTGGTATTACTTTGTTTTATTTATTGCAAACTTGGGCTGTATGTAAAAAGAACATAACATCCTCCTTGACCTGGGCTAAATTACAAAGCATTCAGACATTAAGTAACAATAAGGGAAAACTCTGCTCACATTGCTTTTCCCTATTTCTGAGTTTCTCCCCTGATTAACAGAAGGAGAGTATAGAAGTAAGTAATTGTCTCCACTGGCACTGCCTCAGTGGGAATACTAGTGTTACAGTAAAATATATATATAGTAAAAAATATATTCACACACATGCACACACACACACCCACAGAGTGGCCAGATTATTATGACCACTTGACATTTGTAGGCAAATTAGCTATAATTATGTGCTGAAGTTACTAGAAGGTCAGACCATTATAAATAGGGAAGCAGGTTGTTTACCACAACAGTAGAAGTGAGATTTTTCTGAAGATATGGGTAAACAACACAATTTAACAGCCTTTGAATATGGGATATATTTGAACATTGAGTGGCCAGATTATTATGACCATCCCATCAGTACTTCGTTGGGCCACCTTTTGCCTTCAGTACTGCAGTGATTCTTCTTGGCATTGACTGCATGAGATGTTGAAAGGTGATGTGAGGAATCTGACACCGTGCCTGATGAATAGCACTGTCCAGTTCTGTGAGATTTGATGGTTGTGGAACCAGATGGCTCTTTTAACTTCGTCCCACAAATGCTCAATTGGATTGAGATCTGTTGATTGTGGGGGCCACCTAAGCAAGGTAAAGTCTCCCTCGTGTTCTTGAAACCACTCCTGCACAATATGAGCACTGTAGCATGGTGCATTGTCTTGTTGGAAGAAGCCATCTCCATTGGGATACACCATCAACATGATAGGATGAACTTGATCAGCAATGATACTTAGGTATGTTGTGCTATTTAGACGTTGTTCCACATGAATTAAAGGGCCCAAATCATGCCAGTAAAACATGCCCCAAACTATAACACTGCCCTCACTAGCTTGAAGGGTTGTACTCATGCATGTGGGGTGCATGCTTTCATGCTGTTTCTGCCAAATTCTCACTCTGCCATCTGCATGATGAAACTGGAAATGTGATTCATCGGACCACATGACTTTTTTCCAATGCTCGACTGTCTAATCCTTGTGTTCCTATGTGAATTGGAGACCTTTTATCTTGGTAACTGCAGACAGCAAAGGTGTTTGAACAGGCCTTCAGCTTCCATATCCCATATTCCAGATGCAGTGTATGGCTAATTTGCCTACAAATGTCAGGTGTTCATAATAATCTGGCCACTCAGTGTATATATATCTACACTAATAAAAGAGAAAGATGAAAATTGACCATACTTTTGTCACACCCACCAGCCAATCAGGAGTGAGTACACAAATTAACCCAATAAAGCTGGCAGGTTAATTTGCATACACAGGCATTGAGCAGCCGGGGGTGGGGTGGGAATCTCCAGGCCTCTGAGCAGCGTGGGAAGGCAGGAGGGTGGCCAGGGGAAGGAAGGCCCATTCTTGCACGAATCTTTGTGCATTGGACCTCTAGTATATATATATACCCCACTTTTGAGGTGATAATCAAATACCTAAGTACAAATTTCCAGTACACACTTAGATGCAACTTAAGGAAAATGTCAGAAACTAGAGATAAAGATGTAGTAATCTGAATGTCAATCACAAGCTTGGCTAAGATATACTGCTTATTATTATTATTATTATTCTACATTTCAATTTACTTTCTAATCGTGACTTACTTTCTGACTCCATCCCACTGGGCTGACTGGAAAATTAACCGCCGTTCTTAGGGATCCACCTCTCTCTGGGTTGTGCCATAATTTCAGGGTCTTATACAGTGTGAGGGCCAGGAGAGGACTCCCACTGGGAGTCCACTGTCCTATCTAAATGTCCCTTTAATTCTGGAAGCTCTCTGCTGCTTTTGTGCCAGTTTAGTGCCTGGGAATCTATCTTCCATCTGTCTAGATGCTCCAAGGGCATTTCTCTCTGGCTGCTTTTTTTTTCCTCTTTGCTGTCTCCCTGGTGGCTCTAGCTGAAAGCAGTACCCGGAATGTCTAAGCACTGGGCCCCAAAGATCTTGTCATGCCTACCCTCAATCCAACAGAATGTGCTTTTAGTCTAAGGTAGATCTTTGTTCTTTCCTGTTTCTTCTGAGACATGCCATTTATGCCTGGGAATTTCATTCTCCTTTATTTTAACTTCCCCCTTAAGTTCTCCTAAGGACTTACACTTTGGGATTGCAAAAGCCAAGGAGATGTGTGGGCTATTTCTGCATTCCCTTCTGCTGCATACCGCCTTCGAGGCAATGATCACAGAGCTCCATGCTTGAATGGGAAGTAAGAAAAGGGGAAATTCAGAGATGAAAATCCCATATAGATTCATATCTCAAAATAGCTTCCAGCCACATCGATTTGATCATAAGCTAAATAAAGATGAGGCCATGAAAATTAAAGCAATATTTTTTATTTTATTTCATCAAATCCATTGGACTATTATGCACTTTAAATCACAATTCTGCCATTAAATCTGTCAAACTATTTCAAACAATGGTGAATTAATTTCCTTTTGAACTCACAAGAAGAATATCGCTATTTTCATTCTTTTGGCAATAATCATGGGTAATCTTGGGACTAACCTTGCTCTTCAAGTATTCTGATTTTTGTCCATTTTTTTAAATTAAAAACTAATATGTGTTCATTATAAAGAATGTGTTTGGGAGCTTAATTTTGTATCATGTCAGGTAAATATCTGAATTAATGCTCTTACTGAAAACACCAAAAAAATGCTGAATAAAATAGTTGTTTTAATTAAGAGCACTGAAGAACTGACAAGATCATAAAAAACTACCAAGCCAAAATCCAAGGGAAAGCCAGAATCCAGGAAAAGAAGTCACAACATCAAAGCCACTCTTTAGCCTGAGGGGTTTTATCATTCCGGGAAAACCTGATTTTGGTTTTGGCAAGCCTGCAGGTGGTGGGGACACATGTCAAATCCCAAGTGGGAGGTGGGGTGTCTCATGGGAAATTTACCCAAATTAAACTGAGGCCCCAAAAGGCTATACTCTCAGGGTACAGATAAAAGAAATACATCTGCTTTCACATCTATTTCCAGGGGACTGCAAAAACATTGCTTTGATGCTGAGAAGGAGGAGGAGGAGGAGAAAATGAAATTAAAACCTTCTCTAAGAATGTGTGATTACACAACATATCCTTCTACGAATGGAGCCTGGATTTACTAGTATATCATCTAATCCAGGAAACCTCAAGCCATAAACTTGTTTTGAGATGGTCATGGACTGGAGCCTGGCAGAAGCAAACACAAATTCTCTCTGGAGGAGCTATGGTGGTAGGCTGAATCACCCCTTCTCCCCCCAAAACAAAAGATGTCCATGTTCAAATCTGTCACCTGTGAATATGTTACCTTACTTGGCAAAAGGGTCATTGCAGATGTAATTAAGAACTTTGAGATGGGGAGATTATCCCAGATTATCCAGGTGGGCCCAATGTAATCACAGGTTCTTATACGAGGGAGGCAGGAGGATCAAAAGTAGAAGTCGGAGTCATGGTAACTGAAGCAGATGCAAAGAAAGGGCCATGAGCCAAAGAATGCAGGTAGCCTCTAGAAATTGAGAAAAGAAAGGAAACAGTTCTGGTAGATTAAAAGCACTCATTGTTGCTTTCTCTTTCTCACCATTTGTTTAGCTATTTTTGCATTTTTATGAATAAGAAGGGTTAGTAATATCTTATTTATGATTTGAGAGAAGTATCTTAGAATGAGAGAACATCAACATTTAAAGGGTAGGTAATATATAATTATGGAAGAAATGCCTTTTATTATAAGTGAAGAACAATTGATATTCTCATACATAAAAACAGTATTCTGTGAATTTAATTAGCATGAAACCATATCATCTCATCATCCCTGAGTGAATCAAATTCCTCAACCTGTATTTTTTAGGAGTGGGTACTGTTTAGGGGAAGAGATATAAATTGTAATAGCCATAAGAATTGACTGCAAGCAGTTAGCCACACCAATTCTCACTACAAATTCCTCGGTCAAAGACCATATTTTCAAGTGTAAAAAAATATTATCAAACTAGGGGCCCGGTGCACGAAATTCGTGCACTGGGTGGAGTTCCTCAGCCCAGCCTGCTCCCTCTCACATATTGGAAGCCCTCAGGGGATGTCCTACTGATGGCTTAGGCCCACTCCCTGCTCCCCATGGGGAGCAAGTCTAAGCCCCAGTCTGGCCTCCCTTTGTGGGAGGCAACCAGGCTAATCAGAGGAAGACACCAGCCCCATCACCCAGCTGCTGCAAGCACTGCCAGTCAACGTAGCCACCAAGGTGTTTTCACCAACACGGACTCCAGTCCTTTCCACCATGAAAAAATGACAACTTTCTTTAAGCATTTTCAAGATGTGTCTTTCATAGGATATGACATTTCTTTTCTTTTTTTATCTTCACCTGAGGATATATTTCCATTGATTTTTAGAGAATGTGGAAGAGAAGGGAAAGACAGAGAGAAACATCAAAATGAGAGGAACACTTCGATTGGTTGCCTCCTGCAAGAGCCCTGACCTGGGCGCAGCCAGAGAGAAGCCTGCAACCTAGGTACATGCCCTCGGTCATAATTGAACCCAGACCCTGCAGTCAGCAGGCTGAGGCATTATGCACTGAACCAAACCAGCTAGGGCAGGATATGACATTTCATAGCTCTCCAGCAATGGACCTTCATTTTTTTTCTCCAGGAGTGAAGTGGAAAAACCCTGGATCGTCTTTTTGGATTCTTATTACCCAAATTACTAAGAATATTACCAGTGCCATATGGGAGCTTAGCCAATGAGTGGTAAGAAAAGGTGTTTCCTCTGTAGTTCACTCTGATCACTGGCTCCACCCCTGCCCCTCCAATCCCAGCTCCACCCCTACTCAGGCCTGTAGCCTCTGACCTAGAATGCAGGACTGGGCAGAAGACCCCAAATCTCTGTGATCCCTGGCTCCACTCTTTCCCAGGTCCCATTGATTGCTGCCTCTGCCCCTGCCCAGGCCTGCAATCTCTGCTGGAGGCTGCAGGCCAGGGCAGAAGACCCCCAATCCCCTGCTAATCACTGACTCTGCCCCTTCCCAGGTCAGCAGTCTCTGTCCTAGGCTGCAGGCTTGGGCAGAAGACCCCCAAACCCCTGCAATTGCCAGCTCTGCCCTTTCCCAGGTCCCTGCGATTGCTGGCTCTACCCTCCACCCTCCCTGCCTCCCCCACCACCTGCCTGGCTAACAGGCCTGGTCCTTCAGTTGCGGGGCTGAGGCGGACTGGGCACCGCCATCTTGTGGCTGTGGGCATGGCCATCTTTGTCACAGTGATTACTAATTTGCATATTACTCTTTTATTAGATAGGAGGATTACTTTATTATATAGATACTATAGATTTCTTTTGCTTTCCAGTTATTTATTTATTTTTATCTGAGAGAGAGAAAGAGAGAAATATTGATCTGTTGCCTCCCACACACACTCCAATCAGGGATTGAACTCAAAGTCTGGGCATGTGCCCTGACCAGGAACTGAAACCACAACCTTTTGGTACATGGGATAACATTCCAACCAGCTGAGCCACACCGGCCAGGACACTTTTAAGTTATTTTGACTACTGAGTGTTTGAACCTATATGTTAATCTCTGTTAACCAATATCATTTTGGGAATTGTCTTTTCATTTGCCTTAAAAGGGTCCTATTTTTCTCTTTCCCATTCTATGACACAAATATATTTTAAGGCATATCAGGTATTTAAAAGCCAATATATTCAGAAATACCAGCACTTCTACAATGTTCAAGGTAATATGCAAGCAACTCAGATATCACGCAACCTCTTCAATACAATAGTTCTACCATACACACACATACATGCACACACACACACACACACTAATCTGGAGTACCTCTCAACTCAAAAGGAAGTGCTTAAACCCATGGGAATCTTAAACCCATTAAATCCCTCCTAAGCTATAAATACCAACTTTGTTTAATTCATTTACTGATGCCCCAACACTAATGTTTAGTTGAAGTTACTTTAGTAGATCTATACCAGGCATTACTCATCTGGCTTTAAAATAACATTGGTTTTTCTAATTAATGCTCACTTTTAGGAATAAAATCTGGGTTGAGAATTTAAATGATTCAGCCAGGGACTGACAGATGCGGAAATTATTCCCAGCTCCAATGATTCTGTTATGTCCCTCTTCAGATAACTTTCTTCAAGACATCAATTCTCTGAAATTAAATATATCCTATTAGAGTTATGTTCTCTTGTATCTTTGTGTGTATGAGGTTTCCTTTCTTATAAATCTGTTTGAAAATGAATATAATAGGCATAAGCTTGCCTTTATTTGTAACAACCACATTCATACATTATTTTACTGGGCTCATGTAATTTATTCATTATGCACAGAAATTATATCTGTCATTACCTCTCCAATCTTTGCCTTTGGATAGAATATTCAGAAGATAGGAGGAGGGTTGTACCTCTGGTAAAATTATCCTGCATGAGAATATATATATTTTTCAAGGCTTACACAATGTGAGAGTTTAACAATAAAATAAATAACATCCTTCATTTCTCTGACACCAAAGGCTCTTCACACAGGACCAGCTAAAGTTGTTAGCAAGAATCATAGGAGAGCCGGGCTGTCATGACTCAGTAGTTGAGCATCAACCTATGAACAAGGATGTTATGGTTCAATATTCCGGTCAGGGCACATGCCCAGACTGCAGGCTCAATCCTCCAGTAGGGTTTGCAGGAAGCAGCTGATCAATGATTCTTTCTCATCATTGATGTTTCTCTCTCTCTCTCTCTCTCTTTCCCTTCCTCTCTGAAATCAATAAAAATATATTAAAGAAAAAAAATAATAGGGGAAAAATGTCTCTAAATTATCTCTCTATCCTTATAGTCATACATCATCTTCTACTTTACTGTACAAAAACTTAATATTTCTGAGTTGTTTGCTTAATATAATTCTGTTAAGAGAAATGTTGTGACATTTGAAACCAAGGCAACAAGATGAGTACATATCTTTTAAGTGTAACACCAAAGCACTAATGGCTCTATCCAATAATTACTTAACTAAATACAGGATTTTACTTATGCTTCACTAGGTTCTCTGCAATTTGGTTTTAACTTTAGATTTCTTTCTTGAAGTAAAGGTAAACCCAATGGTTATAGTTTCCTCTGTTACTGCTAAGGACCTGCACAGGGTTTTTTCCCCCTTAAATTTATATATGGGGAGCATTATCTCAATCCCTCGAGATTTTTCTTCCCAGCAATTGTCAGTGTGACTAAAATAAACTCACAAAAATTCTTAAAAAATAATTGTGTGTGTGTGTGTGTGTGTGTGTGTGTGTGTGTGCGCGCGCGCGCGCGCGCGCGTTTTAAGACAGGCCTATGACGCACACTGGCCACCAGGGGGCAGATGCTCAATGCAGGAGCGGAAACCACAGGCATGGAAATATGGAACAGACTGATGAATCTCAGAAGGAAGGAGGGGAGGGGAGGGGGGAGGGAACAAGAGATTAACCAAAGATTTTAAACACCTACTAGAACCCCGTAGGTCCCTTGGCCTGGCCTGCGGGGATCACGCCAAAACTGCTCTTCGACATTCCTCAAGAGGTCCTGGATTACGAGAGGGCGCAGGCCAGGCCAAGGGACCCCACTGGTACATGAATCCATGCACTGGGCCTCTATATATACATATACATATACATATACATATACATATACATATACATATACATATACATACACATACACATACACACACACATATGTTATGGGTAGAGTTCAGATAGTATAAGGCCAAAGTTCCAAATGAAACAATTAGAAAAAATGAATAAGTGACAAAAATCATATATTTTTTAATGCATCAAAGTGATGTGGAGACAAAAAGGACTGGATAATATTCCAGAGAGGAGAGAACCTTTTCTAATAAGTTTATCTGGCAAGCAATTTTCTTCCCTGAGAAAATTGGCTAATTCTGGCCTTGGATTAAGGATTGGATTTATGGCAGATAAAGGGACTTCTAACATGGGTGAAAGAAAGCAGGTGGATCTTTGGGTAGTTGCAGAGGCTGGCATGACAGATTGGAAATTTGAGGAGCTCATACAAATGTTAATCAAAAGCTAGTTAGCTGTAGTGGCAATATTAATATCAGGAAACTGGACTTCAGAACAGGAATACTTCCTGGGATAAAGAGGAAAGTTACATAATGACAAAGAGATCAATTAACCAATAATACACACAAAAAATACTAAGTGCACATGTGCTAACAACAGATCTTCAGAATGCATGAATTTGCTTCCCAGCAATTGTCAGTGTGACTAAAAATACTAATATATGGTAGTATATGAGTATACTATATACTAATATGGTAGAGTTGAGAAAATATAGACAAATTTGAAATTATGGGTGGCAATTTCAACATGTTTCCCTCTGTGATCAGTAAGACAATTACATCGAGGCCTGGCCAGGTAGCTCAGTTGGTTGAAGTGTCATCCCCATACACCAAGATTGTGTATTCGATTCCCAGTCATATGTAAGAATCAACCAATGAATGCATCATTAAGTGGAATAGCCTTAGCTGGTTTGGCTCAATGGACTGAAGGGTCCCAGTTTTGATTCCGGGTCAAGGGCACATGCTGGCGTTGTGGGCTCAATTCCCAGTAGGAGGCATGCAGGAGGCAGCCGGTCAATGATTCTCTCTCATCATTGATGTTTCCATCTCTCTCTCTCCTTCTTCCATCCTCTCTGAAATCAATAAAAGTATATATTAAAAAAAGAAAACTAAAAGTGATAGACTGGAAGAAAAATATTTGAAAAACACATCTGTAAAGTGAGATAATAATGAAAGCAAGCTCTCAAAATTATTGTAATAATGAGATAATCCATGTAGATCATTTAGTACAATGCTGATTAAAAGTAATGTTTAATAAATTTTAGGTATTGCTATTTCTAAATAACTGAAATTTTATTTTAAATTTCTTTCTATTAAAGTTATTCAAAGTTAATGATATTTAAAGGAGTGGGTGTGTTTTTTTAATTTCTAAGTTTATAAAAATTATATATCTTTGTTTAGTCCAAATTTTATTGCAGTGTGATCAAAGAATGTGACCTGAATGATTTCTTTTCTGGGAATTTATTAACATTTTCTTTGTTTTTTAGCAACTAGTTTATGTTGCATGTATGTTTTGTTTGTTTTTTTATTTTTTTTATTTTTTTATTGATATTTTACAGAGAGGAAGGGAGAGGGATAGAGAGTTAGAAACATCAATGAGAGAGAAACATCGATCAGCTGCCTCCTGCACACTCCCCACTGGAAATGTGCCCGTAACCAAGGTACATGCCCCTGATTGGAATTGAACCTGGGACCCTTGAGTCCCCAGGCTGATGCTCTATCCACTGAACCAAACCGGTTAGGGCATTGCATGTATGTTTGAAGAGACTGTTTATTGCATAAAAGTCTTTTACACCTATTCAATCAATTTTCCCTTTATTTTAAATCCTTACTTGATGATATGTTTATTCAATTTAGAGAGAGGAAGGAGAGAGAGAGAAACATCTATGTGAGAGAGAAACATTGATTGGTTGCCTCTTGTATGCACCCCAACAGGGACTGAACCCATAACCTAGGTATGTGCCCTGACTGGGAATTGAACCTACAACCTTTTGGTGTATGGGATGACATTCAACCAACTAAGCCATATCAGCTATGGCCAATCAAGCTTCTTTACTGTGTTATTCAAATCCTCTCTGCCCTTACTTATTTTTTTTTTCTACCTGATCAGACAATTTGAGATATTTTGAAGTCTTCCAGAATGGTTTGTATTTTCTTTTTATTTTTTAAATCTTTATTGTTAAAAGTTTTACAGATGTCCCCTTTTTTCTCTCCATTGACCCCTTCTAGCCAGCAGCTGCCCCTTGCTCCAGCCTTCACCACACTATTGTCTGTGATCCATGGGTTATGCAGCTATGCATATACATTCTTTGGTTAATCTCTTCCCACCCACCCACCCACTAATCTCTGAGATTTGACAGTCTGTTCCACGCTTCTGTGCCTCTGAATCTATTTTGTTCACCAGTTTATTTTGTTTTTTAGGTTCCACATATGAATGAGATCATGTGATACTTGTCTTTCTCTAACTGGCTTATTTCACTTAGCTAATACTCTCCAGATCCCTCTATGCTGTCTCAAAGGGTAAAAGATCCTTCTTTTTTTACAGCTGCATAATATTCCATGGTGTAAATGTATCAGTTTCTTTTAATCCACTCATCTACTGATGGGCATTTGGGCTATTTTCGTATCTTAGCTATTGTGAATTGTGCTGCTATGAACATGCAAAAAAAAAAAAGAAACCAGACCACCAACTTACACCATATACAAGAATAAACTCCAAATAGGTAAAAGACTTAAATGTAAGTTGTGAAGTCATAAAAATCCTAGAAGAAACCATAGGCAGCAACATTTCAGACATCTCTTATAGCAATATGTTTGCCAATACATCTCCTAAGGCAAGGAAAACAAAGGAGAGAATAAACAAATGGGATTACGTCAAAATGAAAAACTCTGCACAGCAAAAGAAACTATCAACAAAATGAAAAAGGAGCCCACTGTATGGGAGAACATATTTGCCAATGATATATCTCATAAAGGGTTAACATCCAAAATATAGAAGGAACTCATACAACTTAACAAAAGAAAGACAAACAATCTAATTAAAAAATAGGCAAAGGACCTAAATAGATACTTCTTCAAAGGGGATATAGAGATGGCCAAGAGACATATGAAAAAATGCTCAATGTCACTAATCATCAGAGAGATGCAAATTAAAACCACAATGAGATATCACCCCATACCTGTGCATGGGAGGACAATCAATTGGATGTGTCTCTCTCATATCCATGTCTCTCTCTATCTCTCTCTCTACATTCCCCATCCATTCTCTCGACAAATCAATGAAAAAAATATCCTCAGGTGAGGATTAACAAAACAAAACAAAAAAAGAAAGAAACTGAGGCACAGAGAGGTGAAGAACTGGTCTGAGACTATAAAATTGGCAGTGGTCAGGCTGGGATTTGAGTCCTGGTTTTATCTAAGCTCTGAAGCCCAGGGGATTTCCCTGAGAGTGAGCCTCAAGCCTGGCCGGCCCAAGAGTGTGGATCTGAATTCAGATGGGAAACTGGAGGCTGATGGGAGAACACAGCAGACTCTTCTCCTTAAAAGGAATAGCTAAAGCATCTTTAACACTGGAGAATTGTAGCACCAGATGTCAAGCTGAAGAGACAAAGCCAGCTGCTTGGGAAATTTCTGTAGACTCATGGAGATGTGTATTTTAACTATGAATTAACTAATTCTCAGCTCCTGCACTATTATTATGGATAAGCTATTGAGTTTTCTCATTAGCCCCTTTTGCTTTTTCTTGCATTTTGCCTTTTTTCCCCTTGGCCCAAATAACTCCAGAATTCCTTTCCATAAACAAGTCATTGTTTGGCTTCTTTATGGTAGGGACTATGCTATATGTTGGAGATACATAGAACAGTACCAGGAGCCAGGGGTGGGAATGGGTAGATACAAGAATCTACAAGAGTCAATAATGAGATAGTGTCTGACAGAATACTACGGAAGTACTATAGAACTACAGAAAGGAGACAGCTAACTCAACCAGGTAGAGGTAGGTGTGGAGTGGGGAAAGGATAAGGGGAGACTTCTGAAAGGATGCAATTCTTGACATATGATTGAGCCCTTCTCCTCCTGAGGGTCTAAGAACATAATTCAGTTACTAGAACTGCACTGGAACCTAAATGACCTTTAGTTCCTGAGTTCTCTTCAAGTCTATGAAGTCACTTTATGCATGTTTCTGGATTTCTGGGTGGTTACTCTGGATTTTCCAGAATAAGACCTGGACAATGATCTGTTCTTATTGTGCCCCCTTCACTCTGGAGCGCCATCAGAAAACCTACCCAGTTCCAACAGGCTATTGCTCCCACCATTACTAAGCAACTATCTTGTCTTCTGTAAGCCTTCTCAGCTTGTTTTCTCACAGTTTCTGCTTACTCATTGCCTCTAGTGGGTGCCATTGTCTAATGGTTTCTGAGATCTGCCTTCTCTTGTGTGTCTACTGTTCTTACTGCCAACTGCCTAACCCTTTCTCTTTATCATATTTACATTCTCCAAGAAAGAAATCATTTTGTTAATTAATTATTAACCTATTCTTTGGACAAAACTCTGGAGAGGGGAGAGAGAGAGAGACAGAGAGAGAGACAGAGAGAGGATGTGACAGAAACATCAATCGATCAGTTGCCTTCTTTTTGCACCCTGACCTGAGACCTTCTGGTGAACGAAAGGACACTCCAAGCAACTGAGCCACACTGGTCAAGGCTCCAGCCTGGGGAATTATTTTTTGTTTCTCTGCAATTCTACTCACCCACAACCCCCACTTCCTTCTCTCTCTCTCTCTCTCTCTCTCTCTCTCTCTCTCTCTCTCTCTCTCTCTCTCTCTCTTTCTTTCTCTCCCTTTTTCCTTCCTTCCTTCCTTCCTTCCTTCCTTCCTTCCTTCCTTCCTTCCTTCCTTCCTTCCTTCCTTCCTTCCTTCCTCCTTCCTTCCTTCTTTCCTTCCTCCTTCCCTCCCTCCTTCCCTTCCTTTTTCTTTCTTTCTTTCCTTATTTCTTTCCCTTTCTCCCCAGCTGCTCTTACCTCCTTAATCTCCTGGCAAAATCTCGAGCAAGGAACCTGGAAGGCAGATTGCTGGGCACAACTCCAGTGATAATACTGACATTGCATTCTAAGGACCTGAGGTTTTATTTAAATGTGACTGGTGCCCGCTGGAGTTATCTGAAAGAGAGGTCCTGTCAGACAACTTCTTTATGCCTAGGAATACTCCCTTGAAACCTGTTTGGAATGAATGGGAGGGAGAATATAAGAACATAAACCAAATGAATTATCCTGTCACATACTTATTTTTTTTATTTGTCCCCTGTATTTGTACTTCACTTTAAAAAAGATATATCAGCTGATATGCCTAGTGTTCCAATTAGGTTGTGAACATCTTGAAGATTAGAACAATACTGTGTTTACCACTTATTTTTAAATCTTTCTGAGGTCGCAGCAGGATAATTTATATGAATAAGTACTAATAAGTGCCTTGAAACGAATAACAGAATAACTGAGGAATAACAGAATTTGACTAGGTTCTACCAGTTCAGACTGCACCGGTGCTGACTTCCTCATGGTAGAGCTCGAGGGCCTTTTCCTTGTCACTCTCAGGGTTAGGCAAATATGCTTTTTCTTTACCTGCTTCTGTTCACAGCTGCTGCGGCCTGAATTTCCGAGATATCAAATTTGTATTTGGGACCTTTCTAGCCGTAAGTAAAAATAAACACTTCTTTTAAAATTCAGACAGATGATATTAACTTGAACCCTCTTTAGTAAAAGGAGAATTGTGGGTCACAACACAAACATGTATGTGGTTCTAACAACAGTGGAAAATTTCTAAGTGAAATCAAAGCAGTACCTGGCATTCATTTTCATAACATCTTTCACTGGAAGAGCCAAGCACATTATGAGAACTTTATCCCTTTAAACCTCAGAGATAAGTGAAGGGACCTGAATGAATGGCTTGTATAGATAGGGCCACACAGCCAGGTAGTGACAGTTGTAAACAGCCTGCTGCCTTGCCTAGTTAGGCTACTTTACCTGAACATACCACTGTTTCTTTTTGTTGTTGTTTTAATATATTTTTATTGATTTCAGAGAGGAAGGGAGAGGGAGAGATAGAAACATCAATGATGAAAGAGAATCATTAATTGGCTGCCTCCTGCATGCCGCACATGCAGGGATTGAGCCCCCAACCCAGGCATTTGCCCTGGACTGGAATGGAACCCTGGACTCTTCAGTCCACAGGCCAACGCTCTACCCACGAAGCCAAACTGGCTAAGGCCCTCTTCTGTAATCTTACTTTCTCTTTTATTAGCCCTCTCCCCCATTCTCTCTACCTCACTCCTTCTAATGCTATTAAAATAATAAAGACACAATTATGTTATAGCATTGGGATTTAATATATCAGCTCTTATAGGAATATATGCATTTTGAAAGCCATCAGCTTAGACCAAAGAAATTAACCATTACTTTCTGATATGAAGAAATATTTTTTTGAAGGCGGAAAGCCTTCCTTCCTCATTCCCTCAAGTAATAATAAGATGCAGGTGATTACATATTCCTTTTTCAGCTCCTAGGAAAAGTTTGCAATGGAAAAAAGCAAAGGAAGTAATGATCAAGGGGAAAGAGAAGGATAAAACTTTTGTTTTTATTTTTAAGGGGGAAAACAGGAGAATAGGGTAAAACCTTATCTTTCCTGTATCTGTAAATGACCATATCTGTGAAAATGAAATATACACTTTAAGCACTTAGCCAATATTTACCACTGACAAAACCTATTTTAGGCCACATCTTTTGTCAGAACAATCATCACTAATAACTTAAGTCTGTAAAATGGTCTCCCTCCCCTTCTTTCCCTCTCCTATACACTTCATTAAGGATCCAAGCACAGAGCTAACACTGGGCCATGCATTACTCACATATCCCATGTGACCTGTCATGACTTCACACTAGTGCTCATGCTGCTCTTGACCTGAAATTCTCTTCCCTCAGTGCTCTGCCAAATGAACTTCTGTTCATCCAAGGAGACCCAGTTCAAATGCTAGCCAAGAGGCCTTCTCAAACAGCTCCTTGACCCTGAGCAGGACCAATATCTCCCTCCACTATGTCTCCATAGCATTAGTAGACACAATTCCGTTTTATAGCTCATCATCTTGTATAAGTAATATATATATTAATATGTCTCTCTGCTCCAAAGAATGTAACCTACTATAAGTAGGGACCAGGTCTCTCTCTTTCTTTCTTTATATTTTCTTTGCCCAATACTATTATGCATGTTAAATGTAGGATAAATGTATATGCTATAGTCTGGACAGTATAACAAGTTTACAGTTTCATAAAGGAGACAAGGTTTACAGACATAGGAGAGGTATAATGTTTTGGGCTAAGAAAATAGATAACTACTGAATTCAACAAACATTTACTAAACACCTAGGAGTAAAGAATTATGCACTAGGGCTACTAGGATAAATACACAGTCACTACCTGTGAGGTGCTCACAACCCATCCACCTTATAGATTGTCTTTATATGTATGTGTACAGCACTCCTGTGGTTTAGGTATCAATTTCCATGTTGTTCTGCATAACAACCCTGTGAGGTAGGTCATTATTTTTATAGATATAAACAGAGGGTTTGGATTCTCAAGTCTTCTGACTCCAAGACTGAAGTCTTTCTTCCCCACTACATCAGTGTTTCTAAAAGTTTCCCATTTCTGAGTACACTTTTACAGGGAGAATAGACTTATATTCTCAGGGTTTGGAAATATAAGCTCAAAATCTAGTGTGTAATCTTAAAAATTCATTCTTACTATAATATTTTCCATTATTTCTCACTGAGTCAAACTGAAGGTCTGAGAAAAATAAACCCGGTTGATTCTGGGTCCTTGAAGGACCTTAGTACAGGGTTTCAACACCAGAGGGCCAAACATACAATTTCAGAAGCACAGGGCTACGCTGAGACCTTTACTCAGGGTGTCTGGGTTTGGCTGAGTTCCAACACAAGATTTGGGGGTAACTTCATCATGTTTTCTTTTAGGGTTCCAGTGGCAAAGTTGTATTTGCAGCCATCTCTGTAGACTATAACAAAACGTACATTCTATTCCCAGGTATTAAGTGAGCAGTGAGGGCTGTCCCTTTCCTTCCTGCAAGGGTTGTCATTCTAGCAATAAGATTTCTTCAGTCCAAACTAACTGCCACCCCTCTCATTGCCAATCGAACCTAAAGGAGTCCCAGATGTCTCCTTCAACTACCTGCTTGCTGCTGGTTCTTGAAGGCCCCAAAGGCTAAACAATCCCCTTTTCAGCACTGCCGCTAGAGGGCAGCTCAGGTTTGCAGCTGTGCTGAGCCCTCTAGTGGCTGCTGGGGTGACATGGTTCTTTTATGGAACCCATAAAAAACTCACAAGTTGTACTCAGGAAGCCAGCCTGTGACACCCGGTAGCGAACTTTAAAAAAAAAAGCCTTGGTTCTCAGCTTCGTCTTTTTAAGTCCTTTTTTTTTTTTTCTTTAAAGCTCAGGTCTCAGATACATTACCTTTCTTGGATGAATCTCCCACTCCCTAGGATCTCCCCTTCCCAGGGTATGGCAATGTAGAGCCATCATTCTCTCTGGGCCAGGTAAAAACTTAGAATCTGAGAGTCTTGGCAACTTCCCCCAGGGCCTTTTTACTTCCTTCATCTCCCCCATGAATATAGCTTATACATACATTCAAGATTTTTCAATATAACCATGGCTTGCAGGTTCTGCAATTAGACTTGCAGGCTTCAAGTCCTGCTCTTTCATTTACGAATCGGGTAACTTTAATAATGCTATTTAACCTAAGCTTCCGTTTCATCTGTAAAATATGGAGAACAGTACCTGCAGTATACAGTTTAGGGGAGGAATAACTATGATATTGTATGAAAAGTGCTAGGTCTGGCATGCTGAAAGTGCTCAACATGAGCTATTTTTATTCTTCAAAGCTTCTGTCTAGTGCACAGCAGGTCTACTATCAATTTGGTACAGAAAAAAATAAAATCTTTACCTAGGACTCAGGGTACATATGCAAATGAATTCATAAACAACCTTTATTTTCCTAAAGTGACCACGCTTACAGGTTATGGAAAAGGGGGCCTGTTTGTGTGAAACAGTGCAAAGGGTATTCAGGGTGCAAAGAGGCCTGGAATCTGCATGGAGGAGCTGTGTTTTGCACACAGGTGTCCTCCCTCCCCTCTCTCCCCCGCACCCCTCAACCCCACCGTGTGCAGGCGTTCAGGGTGAGTCTGGGAGGGGCGTCTGAGTGCGCAGCGGTGCAAAAGTAAGAGGGTTTCGGGCCAAGGAAGGGAACTGAGCTCTCCAAAGGCCAGGAGCCCAAGCCAACCAGATGCCCCGCCCACCACGAGTCTAAACGGTGGCAGAGCCTCACGGCCCAAAGTCCAAGCGCAGCAGGAAAAGTGGCCAGGGAACCTTGTCAGGTAGAGAGACCTGACAGAAACCGTCAAAAAAAGTTTAAAAAAAAAAAAAAAAAAGCTGAAAAGCTCCCAACACCCACGGGCCCAGAGGAAGGTCCGTGGGAACTCGGCAGCTGTTCCACCTGGTGCCAGGGGCCGGGGCTGTTGTCTTCCACACCCAGGCAGTTGAGGGCTCCCTCGTGGGCCCCACCTAGGAAAGCCCAGTCTGCTCTTAAAGGGGACTTGCTTGTTTCTGGTGGGGAACCTTGCTCTTGTGGGCAAAGCTCTCTCTTACATATGAATGGGGTGGGGGGCGGGGAGCGGGCAGAGCGTGCGACCGGGGGTTCCACTGGCTCCAAGGGAAGGGGCTCGTGGCTGGAGCCCGGGCCTCCATGTTGCGAGAAGCACACGCGCTGCTTGCAGAGGCAGGCGGGGGGGCCTCGGCTGCCAGGGGCCCTGACAAGCCGCGACTTGAGCTGTGCCTTCGAGCCCGGGTTGGCTTGACAGCGGCCCGGGGGAGGGCGGGCGGCCCCGGCACGGGGGTGAGATGGGCGGCGAGGGGCACAGCACGAGCAAAGGCACGGAGGGAGAATGAATCTGCTGCGCGTGGAGAACGGCATGGAGACTCCCCTGATTGGCGCGGGGAGCGCTTGCGGGGGGATGGAGGCCGCGGTGATTGGACGGCCAAAGTGGGGCCAGATTTGGAGGGCTCTGCGTGCCCGACCGACCGAGGGGCACTCGGCCCCGCTCCCGGCCGGCCGAGTTACCTGGAAGGTGGTCCGCGCCAACGGGTGCTTTTCTCCGGGGGCTTCTGAGTCCGCGTCGGCGCCTCCCAGCTCCGGTTCCCCGCGCTGGCCCCGGGAGAGGGTCACCCTCCCTGGTGGAGGGGAGGGGGTCACGTTGATTCATTCGACTCTCCTTGCCTTGAAGACGGGGGTGGGGGGGAAGAAATCCCACTTCCACGCCAAATATTAAATTTGGTTCCTCCTCCTCCTCCCTCCGGGCCCTTTCCCTCGCCAGCACCTCCCCCCGTTCTCCTGCTCCCCTCCACCCGCGCGGCCAGTGGCCTTCTCGCCCGGCGGCGCGCGTCCCGGGCCCGCCTGGCCCGCGCCCGCCCAGCGCCCCCCGGCGCCCCCGTCCCGGCCCCCCGCGCCCGCGCCGGGTCACCCCGCACACACGGGTCCACGCCCCCCGCCCCCCGCCCCGCCGAGCGGTAGGTGTTTGGCCGTCTGCGCCGGGCCGCAGTGCGGCTGCGCGCACGGGCTGCCTCCGGGCTGGCAGCGCAGCGGCGGCCGCGCGGCGGCGGGGCCGGGAGCGAGCGGCGGCGGCGGCGGCGGCGGCTTGGGGAGTGGCGTGGAGCGGAGCCCGGGGCTGCAGCCGCGCGGGGCTCCCGGCGTAGAAAGCCCCAGGGGCAGGAAAGGAAGGCCGGGCCCTGAAGTCCCTGAGCAACCCTTCTCCTTGGATTTGGGGGAGCCTTGCCCCCCCACCTCGTCTTCTGACGCCCCCTCCTCACTCCCCCAGCCGCGGCCGCTGACAAGAGGAGGCGGCGGCGGGGGGCTGAGGGGCGCCGCCATGCCTCTCCCGCGGTGAAGCGCCCCAGCCGTCAGGAGCTCCTCGGTCTCCCCGGTGATGTCCCCCAGGCGGCAGGCGAAAGCGACTCACTCGAGCCCTGGGGTAAAGGCCTAGCTTATCCAGCTTCCTTCCTCCTCCTCCTCCTCCTCCTCCTCCTCCTCCTCCTCCTCCCC
>PVJC01002137.1:0-12408 GCA_004026665.1 Murina feae | reverse complement strand
TCCCCCCAGCACCCCCGGCCCGGGGGTGGCTCTGCCAGCCCTTGTGCCCGGGCTGCCAGGGACCGAGGCCAGCGCGCTGCAACACGAGATCAAGAACTCCATCTGGTAAGAGGAGCCACCGTCGCGGGGCGAAGCCGCCCGGGCACATTGCTGCTGCAGAGGGCTGGGTGGGGGCGGCGGCGGGCGCGTTCATTGAGCGCGGCGCCCGGGCTCGGGTGCACATTTGCGGGGCCCTGGAGGTGTGCGGGGCGTGCACCAGCCCCTGGTCTCCTCGGCCCCCCGAGGGCGGGTGCCCCCTCCTCCGTGGGGAGGGCAGTACACAAATGATGTGTGGTTTTCACTTCTGTGTAAAGGGAACACGGGTCGGCATTAAGTCATCTGGCATGAGGACAGCACGAATTGGGGACTGAGGAATGTGCAATGTGTTTACTCCTGCTTGCAGCCATACAGGGAGGAAGAGGTGTATTGTGAATGCTCACCCAACAGACGTTGTGCGTAATAAGGAATAGGCTGCACACAGCCTAATTAATGTCTCTTCCTTTCCGCTGGTGGAGCTGCTGTTTCTGAACGTTTTTGCTTTCTTTATTCCGAGGTTAAATTTCTCTCCCAGGGAGTTTATTCTTTGCATTGATTGTGAAGAAAGGGCTTCTTTAAAGATTTTTTTTAAGGTGGTAGTTTGCACTGTAAAATGATTTTTTAAATTTAAAAATATATCTTTAATTTAAAATGAATGTTTTACCATTTCGGGTGTCTTTTTTAGAAGCCATCGTTAAAATACCCTTTGCTATTCCTGTACGAGAATTTCCAATATTTCCGCATTTGTTAAACTCTGAAAGACTGGTGCCAGCCTTTTAATAAGTACACCGAGTTAAGTCTGTCCTTTTAGAGCCATTGCAAATATTCTTTGAACATGAACTTGCATTTTTTTTTAAACTGACATTTTTAAAAAAGTGTAGTGCTATTTTAAAAATGGAAAGCAATATTTGGAATTTGGTTTAAGAGACTACTTTTAATAGAACTTTTAAAATAGAATTAAATGTGGTACAAACTGTGATTTTAAAAATGAAATCTTGCATGTCCATCATTGAATATGACTACTAAAATATCAAAAGTCCTTTTATATTGCAATTTAAAAAGAAATGTACCGTATCATAAAATAACTGACATTGCAGTACAATATTTACACATTTGAAAACAGTGACAATTTCTAAAATACAAAATTAAGGTTTGTTGTATAGTAATTTCCATTATTTTCCTGGTATACATCCATATTGTCATGATGCTAATATGAAGTAGGTCAGTGCAGACTTTAATAGTTTTATACTAGCAGTAGTGGGCAGCTGAGTATCTTGCTTTCAGTTTTAATTTTAAAATGAAGTTTAAATGTTTTAAAGGTAATTTTTTTTTTACTTTGACAGTAGTAATGTGTGTGTACTGTATGTGTGAGTGAGTGTGTGTGAGAGAGAGAGAGAGGGAGGAAGAGAGAGAGAAGGCTTTATTCTTCAATGGATACCCTCAGCTTCCTATTAAAGCCTAATTTAAAGGAAGAGAAGGTTAAGCTTCTGCTCACCAGAAACCAGAATGCCCCCCTACCCCCCACTAAGTTACTTGATGTAACGTAAGTGTCCCTGAAATCATTATTAAATTGAATAAGCACTTCGTTTTTTTCATTCAGGCAAGGGCAGCCAAATTAGAAAGACTAAAATCTTTTAAGAAAAACATATTTAAAAAGTTGAATTAGTAATGTATATATTGACTTATTATGAGAGCAATAGGGGAAAAGGAACCTTCATTTTATGGTATTTTAAAAATAAGAGTAAGTTGTATAGATAACTGACTGAAGTGTTTGAATAATAATGATAGTGGAGTGCTCTTTTTGGTAAATCATGTGAATTAATAATTCTTTCATTGATAATTTATGTTTACACATCCATTACAATTTAACTGCACTGACTTTAATGTGAGAAAACTTATCCTGAAGCAGAGTGCACTTTTGTTTTTGATACTTGCTCTGGAAAAATCATGGCCAACAAACACTTTAATTTGCAAATGTACAATTTTAATCTTTATTTTAAAATTATAATGGCACGATTACTGGCATTTAATTTTCAACTTTAGAAATCCTACTTGTAAAAATTGCTTCTTTATATTATATTTAAAATATATTGGAAAAATATTAGTGATCATAAACAACATTAGGGAATATACTTAATGTATAGTCTCATATCCGATGTTCCATAAGACTGGATTTATAGATCTATCAAGTAATAATATAAAGGCATTTAAAAGTGAAATACCTTCGCCCTAACCGGTTTGGCTCAGTGGATAGAGCGTTGGCCTGTGGACTGAGGGTCCCGGGTTTGATTCCGGTCAAGGGCATGTACCTTGGTTGTGGCCACATCCCCAGTGGGAAGTGTGCAGGAGGCAGCTGATCAATGTTTCTCTCTCATCGATGTTTCTAACTCTCTATCCCTCTCCCTTCCTCTCTGTAAAAAACCAATAAAATATATTTTTTAAAAAAGTGAAATACCTTCAATACCACCTATGAAATAGGGTGTCCCAAAAAAAGTATTTGAACTTTAATAGCAGATAGCTCAGGTTTGAAAATGAAATTTCCTTTAATAAACACTGCCTTTATAATTATTCAAAGTGTATGTATACATTTTTTGGGATACCTTACATATATATGTATGTTAAAATCTCTTTTAATAGATAAGATTGCAATTCTTTAGGTTTCTCATTTTACATTTCTTGAAGTAACAATGCCTTCTTACCAATTTTTTTTTTTTTTATCACCTGATAATATTCTGAGAGATTATCAGTTTTGTTGCTTCCTATATCAATCTTCGGTAACATTACTAATGAGAATTTAAAATCACATTAAGCAGAAATTGTTAAATGAGTTTTACATTTAGGTTGATCCCAGAGTATATTGGACTTGCAGATCACAAACATGTCTGTACGTGTTCTCCTATTCTGCAAATATAAATATAGTATGTGATGTCGGCCTTTAGCTGGACAATAGAGTTATTTATTATCTCAGTTCATAATTATTTTTGTTTGTTAAACTAAAGTGCCATTTGTCAAAAGTATGTCCATGATAATTTCAAGCATCAAATTAGCCTTTGAAAAAGATTAAGTAGATGGTACTTAATGGGATCAGAAATTATATTTCTTAAGAATTGGAGCCCTGGCTGGTTTGGCTCACTGGATAGAGCAGAGGCCTGTGGACTCAAGGGTCCCAGGTTCGATTCCGGTCAGGGGCATGTACCTTGGTTGTGGGCACATCCCCGGTTGGGGGTGTGCAGGGGGCAGCTGATCGATGTTTCTCACTCATCGATATTTCTGGCTCTCTGTCCCTTTCCCTTCCTCTCTGTAAAGGATCAATGAAATATGTTTTTGTTTTTTTTTAAAAAAAGAATTGGAAATAGTATTTAAAGATAGTTCTAGAAAATAAAGCTGCTACTAACTTGATAGTGGTGTTATATTTGTTTAATATATTTATGACTATCTTCAGATGAAGTCCAAGTTAACAAGCCTGCATGTACCTTTCTTGACCTTCCTCATTCCCAATCCATAGACTACAGCTTACTTATACTGCTCACTTGAAAGGGAATTTATTTACAGAGGTGTGTTTAATACTGAATATACTGTAAGAAATGTTATGTATATTTTCTAAGCAATAGAATTATAATATAAACTTTTCATAAAAAAAGAAAACTCATAACCTGTGTCCTTTCCGTAAATGAATATTCATAGTGACAACCTAAAACAAAGCCCGCAACCTAATCCCACCGCAATCTTTTTTAACTTAGATTGCATCCCTCTTTAGTTATCTAAAAAAAAGAATACCAAGGCAAGTTTTTCTATTTAGCTTAAACAAACAAACAAAAATTTACTAAGTGTTTTTCTTTGTGTTTTTGAAGCAGTTTTACTTGAAACTCTGATAGAATAAAATTGCCATGGAAAAAACAGAATAGAAAAAATTACGTTTGCATTCTATTCTGCCTGTTTGTGATTATTTTTAAGAATAATCATACCTACATGGGTAGGAGTGATTAACATATTTGCAATTAGGCTATAATGTGTAGACTACAAACCTTTTCCTAGAAATTCAAAAGAATCCCCGATGTTTTATTGTAGATAATGTTCTCATACTGTATTTACTCAACAAACAAATTCAGGGATTCTTAAGAGAATTAATGGTTATTAACCATTGTTTTTATTTATGTAGCTTTATTTTCAAGTAAGGCCTTGTAAACCATTTCTTAAAAACAGTCTTAGAAGTTGTGTCATTGTTCCACCCTCTTCTTAAGAGTGAAATTGAATGACAGGTAAACTATAAAATTCCTCTGATTCATTATCAGACCTGGAAGCATTGCAGGGACCAGAGCTCCTTCTCTTTAGTCAATCTTGTAAGTCATACAGATTTCTGAATCTGGCACATTTTAGATTTACAACTATAATCAAAGTAGAATTACATATGTGGACCATTTGGGATGTTATTTAAATTCTAATTGAATCCCAAATTGAGCAATTTTGTTTAACTTTCTTATTTCTCAGTTACAGTGAGCAAAGTATGGTGATCCTAAGGTTTACATAGTGATTCCATGTTAGTCCTGATTTCTGTTCCCTGTCCTAGAACTCAGTAGTTTTGTCCTTGTTCTGGGTCAGGCAGTTTATTAACTTTCTGAGAAACAGTTTTATGTTCTTCAACTGCAGTGGGAAACATTTACTATAAAGCTCCTAACTGTAGAGTTTACTTTAACCATAGCCCATGATCTTCATATTACTTTAAAGTTAGGGACTGACTAGTACATCCACCGGCTTTCATATATTTTCCATTAATTGATTGACATGCTATCTGCCCTGAGTTCAGTCTGTCTTACAGACCAAGTACACCAAAGACTTAAGGTGCTTTTTGCTTGTCTATATTGAGGCCAGCTGTGATGGTTGCATCCCAACACTAAGTATTTCTGATTCCAGAAAGCAGGGAGTTCCTGTTCTCCTCTATGATTTGAAACTGATGAAACTGTCTGCTCTATTGAACAGAAAGGCAAGTCAAGCAATTTCAAGCCCCTTGACTTTCTGGCCTTGTTTTGCTTAGGCAACATGTATGTGTTTGTGTGTTTATGTATGTTTACATAAATAATTGACCAATTTGCTTTCCCCATTGGGAGTTGTCTTTAATGATGTTATGTGCAGAACTGATTTAGTTTCTATATCACTATTAGTTTTTGGTCGTTTTGGGGGAGATGAGCGTCACAGTGATAGAAAAAACTGAAGTGTCTCATTTGTTGAGAAACACACTTTGAATAAAAACTTATGTCTAGTCACCTTTGATATTAGAAAAATAATGTTGCACATTAAAAGTGTTCAAATGAAAATAATTAAAATGAATGTTGACATTTACTCAAATTTGAGCACTTTGTGCAAGATCATTGTGTAAGTACTCATCTGAGTACCTGCTATATGTGAAGTACTATGCTAGAGACTGGCATGTGAGGAATGTCTGTTCACTTACAATATTAACCTAACCAAAAGTGTGAAATAAAATATCTCTTTTATTCAGTTAGGGGACCAGGGAAGGAGGTGACAAGTGCAAGAGTGTTAATTGTGGAAAAAATAAACCTTAGTTTCCTTGTCTAGAAAATGAAAGGTTCAATTAGATGACCTTGCAAGTTCCTTTAGGTTAAATTATTACTCTTGTACTAAATTAATATTGACAACAGTAATAAAGCATACCATAAGCACAGTGAAAACTAACAGCATTAACTAATCGTAGGCAATCTGCAGAACATTTTCAGTGAACGGATTATTAGGATTTGTCGGCCTTTCCGGGGGTTTTAGCTCTGGAAGACTATCTGAAGGTGTTATTCACTTATTGTTACCTTGTGTAAGAGTTCTTTTATATGAAATTCAGTCTGCAAATATTTATTGGGCATGTATTTCATTTAAAGTTAGGAGTTGTTGCTGATTATACAAAAATAAGGTATGTAAAGCTATGCGGTATCCTGTTGTTGGGAAGTGTACTAGTTGCTAGTTAAGAAGAGATTGCTCTGGCGAAGGGGGGGTGGTATTTGTGTGCTTGATTTGTTTACAAACTGGTGCTCAGTTCTTACAAACACCTCACACAGGAACTTTCTTCTTTAGTAATGATTTAATATTTTTAAGGCAGTGGTGAATATTATATTGTAAGTTTGGTTATGTAAATAAGAAAGGTGTGTATTCTTTTCAGAATAATTCAGGCTAAGGTAGACGTCTTAATGTGTAGCTGTGACAGAGTATTCTTTAAGAACAAGACAATAAGATGGTTACTGCTTCATATCTCCCACAAAACTAGACCACTCTTACCCAGTGCCTCCCTTTCCATCAGTCTTTCTGTATCTAGTTTCTTTCTCTTCTGCTTTATCAAGGTTTCTAAGAGTTCAGGTTAAAGATGAGCAGTGTGGAGCAGTAGGAAGAAGAGTCTTCCTGCCTTGGGCAGGGTGGTAAATAAGGAACAATAAGCTCTGAAGCCTAATGCACTTGATTGCTGACTGTGAGATTAAGATAGTTAGCACTTTAACCCATATGAATAAAAAGTAAAATAAATAATTTTTTTCTTGATACATTTACTTTTTTTCTGTTTCATGGCTATGTGCCTCCAGTTTATAAGAGGAAATATAAAACAATGAGGTTTGGTTAATTATGCACACAGTACCTCTATCAGGCATCTATTAAGGTAACTCCTATATACATTACAAAACATTGTGTGGGAGGTGACATTTTGTACTTGTCATATCATAAAACAAACTGAAAGCACATAGATATTCTTTGCTACTTGAATCTCTTATTTGGTTTTTGAATTCAAAGAGTGAGAGATCAGATTGCAGTCTGTCATGTCTTAGAATTTTGCAAAGTAAGAATCCATATGGTTTGAAATACCATCTCCTCCAAATAGCCTTATCTAATCTAATCCAATAAAAGCATAATATGGAAATTGACCCTCACTCTGTTACACCTAAGCCACACCCACCAGCCTAGCCACACCCACCAGCCAATCAGAGCAGCTGTATGCAAATTAACCCAGCCAAGATGGCAGCCGGCAGCCACGGAGCTAGGGCAAGCAAGAGGCTTCCGTTGCACCAGTGACGGAGTTGAAACTGCCTGCCTAGGCCAGCAGGGCCTCCGCTCAAGGCAATAATATTTCAATTATAGAAGCCACAGAGCTGAAGCAAACAGGAGGCTTTGTTGCCTGACTATGCCTCTGCTCAAGGCAACAAAGTTTCAATTATAGAAGATAAATAAAGCCCAGAAACCTGATTCCAGCCAGCCTCGCTGGGACCTTGGGTCAATGGGAGCTGTGGGCAGCCTGAAAATGGCCCTCAGCCCCTCACCCAGGCTGGCCACACCCCCATGGGGTGAGGGTACCCACTGGGGGGCTTGGCCAGCCTGCAAACAGCCATAAGCCCCTCACCAGGCTGGCCAGGCACACCAGCAGGTGGACATCACCCGAGGGGTCCCAGACTGCGAGAGGGCATAGGCCAGGCTGAAGGACCCCCTCCAGCACGAGTGCACAAATTTTTGTGCACTGGGTCCCTAGTATGTATGTGTGTGTATATGTGTGTGTATATATATAAGAATTTATTCATAATCTGGGTTTGGATAGCAAGGGTTCATGTGGCAAAAGGTACTTTCTTACTCATTCCAACAAAAGATTAGCAAATTCACTTGAATTTGAATCCTAAATCTGATTAATTAGTGATGCTTACCAAGGGCATAGGAATAGGAAGTGATGGTAGTACATATGCCCTATAATTATCTAACCCTTTCTTTCTGAAATCTGTAATTTTTAGAATTTGAGTTCTATTATAGGTACAGCATCGGAACTATTGGTTATCTTAGAGGGTATTTGTCCCTAGGGCTATCGTGTTTACATTTATGATACCTAAAGATACAGACATTTTTTCTACTTGTATTTTTTTCTTTTTCTTTTTTTATGACTTTTCTACTTTGGTCACCTGATACTGCCAAGTAGCTATAGGGTGAGAATAGGGAATTGCTGTACGAACATTACTTCGGTTTGCACTATTCATAACCCTTTTTCTTTGTTTTCATTATCTTGATTCTTTAATTATGTGCTGTCTCTTTACCTGCTACCTTAAAAACCTTTCTCTTTTTTCTACTGATATAAGTGTCTAACTTGAAGATCCAGCTCATGTGCTACCCTTCAATGAAACTTTTTCCAACTTGCAGGGAACAATGACCTGAGTTGTATAAATTAATTTTTTTCTAGTAGTTTAGACTGGCCTTAACTGAGATGAGTCTATTTTAGTGAATTTTTACTGAATTAATGAAATATTGCCTATGTAAACATTTCTAATATGTAAAGTTCATAGGAATTCAGAGACTGCATATACTTCAAACAAAGCAATAACTACATAAGTAATTTATAATATGACAATAAAATATTGTGGCGTAGCCAAGAATTTGCCATTGTTTTTTGCAGTATATATGAAATTTAAAAAATTTAATAAGATAAATTAAAGTTTGGAGTAAAGTTGGTGCTTTTGGGAAATTTATTTGAATAAGATGTTTTAATTGATGTAAGTGAATCACTTGCCTAATTTGATTGCAGTCATTAGATTTATGCAGTGCGATCTAAAAAATTAACGCTCATATTAGTAAATGCTTAATTTATTTTTCTGAAAGAGGAGATATTAGCAAGGAGTGTGTGGCCAAATTCTGTACACACATATTTTAAAGAAATGAGAAGGTCAAAGACTAATCCTGAGTTTACAGAAGATAGTGGTCAAGATAGTGGAATTTCTACCATGATCAATCCTTTTACCTAAATTTTAATGTTTATACAAAGGTAGAAGAATGAATGTAAAGTAATAATGGAGAAGAAGAAAAGGTTGGGAGTGGGTGGGAACTTGGGCAGAGGACCAGGAGCAGTCTCTAGCAGTCTAAGCAGTCTTGAAAGAGGACTATGTACCCTGAATTGACTCACAGTGACGGATGGCACTTCATGAAGAGTATTTGAATATTTGGTGAGGGGCCCTCTCATTCAGCCCATATCTCCTGTGTCTTGGCACCTATCTATGTACTTTTCCATTATCAGAGGCAGTTTATTTTCCCCTTTTAGATTCATCTCTTCCCATGTATTTATGGAATGTATTTTAACATATACCCTGTTTCTGTCAGCATTATCAAATTGTTGTTTTCCATTGGCTGCCTTTCCTGTTACTTTATACATTCTTATGGCGTCCTTAAAGCAGCAACAAACAACCTTGGAGAAAAGGTTTTGCAGGAAACAAAGAGTTGATCTCTCAATGACCTAAAGAGTTCATTCATAGTCCTAAGAAAAAAATGTCACTAGGTAAGTGAATGAATAATGTAAATACTCACTTTGAAAGATGAAATATAAATAATTAAAATGCAAAAAATCTTTACTGTCAGTGATTAAAAAAAAGCAGAAAGCTATTTTTAAAAAAATACGTTTTTATTGATTTTTAGAGAGAGGGGAGCAGTAGGGAGATAGACACATCAGATGAGAGCTCCATCATCAATCAGCTGTCTTCTTCACACCCCCTACTGGGGATTAAGCCAGCAACCAGGACATATGCCCTGACTGGAATCAAACCAGTGACTGCTTGGTTCATGGATAGACATTCAACCACTGACCACAGTGGTTGCTGGGCAGAAAACTACTATTTTGACCACTAAGAAAAAGATTTAAGAACTACAGTAACCATTCGCTAGCTGATCTTGTCCAGGGTTTTGCTATTTTCCATATTCCTTTCTCCCCCCTCCACTCTCTCAATTTCTATCATGTTGTACAATATGTAAGCCCACTCATATTTTTGGTGGAGTAGATGTGAACATACATCTTACAAGCGTTAACTGTATTTGCACTTAGGTGGAACAATGTATGATATTTTTCGCCTTACTTTATTATATTTCCCAAATGTTTTTGAATGAGCGAGTGTTATTTTTAGTTTGGAAAAATACCCAAACAAGTAAAATAATGCCCTTTGTCTATCCTGCTGCTTTTCCTTTTAGCTGACGTCTGTCCACTAGGCTTCCTCCCACACACACTGATAGATCTTCTCTCTGCTCTTGTCCCTTTTAACTCTTGCAGTCTGGCTTCCTGCTTTTCTTGCCAACTCAGTGGCCCTTTTTCAGTCTTTATCTTTCACTATGACTCTAACTTTTCTTGCCATTATGATTTCTTTGCACTTTTGAAATTCTCATTCATTCCTTTTTCAGAGCTGCCTTTGTATCAATTACTCTGCCTGGCATTGGGAATTCCATGAGCAAGAATGCAAAATCCTATTTCATGGACCTTACCTCTGATTGATGCACATTTTATTTTTCCTGCTCCTTTTGTTTAGATGCTCTTTAATTGTGACTATCCAGACACTTATTTCTCAGCCATCAATTGTTTTTCTCTTTTCACTTTGCTAAAATCAAGAAATAGTTGGGCTGGGCTTGGCCAGAGTGCTTAGTTGGAGTGTTGTCTGTGCACTAAAAGGTCGCAGGTTTGATTCCCTGTCAGGAGTGCACATACCCAGGTTGCAGGTTCAATCCCCACCAGGGTACATGTGGGAGGCAATTGATCGATAGATGTTTCACTCTTACATCAATATTTCTCTCTTTGTCTCTCTCTGAAATCAATAAAATCATGTCCTTGGGTGAGGATTAAAGAAAAAAGAAAGAACAGATGGGCTGAACAGACAACTCTACCATATCTACTCATTCATTCACCAGAATATAGAGAGCTACCACTATTATATTAAACTTGGCATTTTCATAATAACCCTTCTTCTGTGCCATGGTGCTTTGTACCTTAGTTTGCTTTAATTTCCAGTTCTACTTTTGGTAGTAGATATCACTGTTCCTTCAGTCTATGAGATTTGCAGTATTGATTTCATATTTGATTTTTCTCTCATTCCCATGCCCAGTATTTTAACAAGTTGCCAAGTTTGCATTGTCACTTGAGTTTCTCCTTATTTTCCTACTTATACTCCAGGACCATAATTCAGTGCTTTACCATTTCATTCCTGATTATCATAGCAGCGACACGATAATGTTGCTCTCTGCTCCCCAACCCCCACTGAACTATGCTGTATATTGCTGCCAAAATAAATCTAAAATATCCTTTTTCATGTTAGTCCCCTTCTAAAAATGTACAACTTCACCTTACCCACCATGTCATGAAAGATTTTCATCAGGTTTCAATGTGGGTGTAATCTAACCTAATACAATCAATCCAACCCTATTTCTTGCTGCTAACCAACATTTAACTCCACTTCAGTCCAGTGGACACTTCACTGTCTGCCTTTTATTTTGTGGTTCTTCTTTTATTCCTCTTTATATTTTTGTGGAATCTCCACTTCCCTGTCTCCAAAACCTACTTACTCATATTTTAACTGTTTTAAGTCATAGCTCAAATTACAGTACTTTGAAACATTCTTTAGCTACTCTAGTCCAAATTGGCCTTTTCTTGATCTCATGTATAGTGAGTTCTGGACAATTAATCACTTAAGCACTTTTAATATTTTTTAGTATGCTGTTGTTTTTTGTCAATTTATATTTTTCAATTACATTTGACATACAAGATTATATTAGTTTTAGGTATATACTTGTGGAGATGGATGGCTGGTGCTCCGATGTGGTCTGAAGCTGTCCACCAGGTGCAGTGGCTCAGGGGCTTCCCAGGAAGTGCAGGCCACGATCAGCTACTACCTCTGTTCTGCCTGGGGCTACCTAGCAGGAGCTACAAAGCCATCTGCAGATGGCTGCTACTTTTGCTGGGCTTAGAGGTGCTCAGGAGAGGCTGGCTGCCACTAGTCAGACCTGGGTCCACTTAGCAAGAGATATGGAGGATGCCAAGGCCAGATGCTTGTTCAAGAGATTTTAGGAAAATCTAAAGCTTGAGCCAAGATAGGCCATTCATAAGTAAAGGAATCGGCAAGCTTTCTCTGCAAAGGACCAGATAGTAAATATTTTTGCCTTAAATCTTTTTTGCTTTGGAGGACATAGGGTCTCCGTAGTATTAAGAAAGTAGCCAGGGACAATATCTAAATGAATGGATATGGCCAGATTTTCCACTGCTGGCAGGATTTGGCTCTCAAGCAGCAGTTAGTGGACTCCTATATCCCATCACTGGGAAAACTGCTCAAAGAATACAGATAACCATTTCAATTTTCACTCCCTTTTATTGACAAACAGTAGATGATAGTCATCTGCTTAATATTAATTATACTAGGGGCCTGGTGCACAAAAATTTGTGCACTCGGGGTGGAGGGAGTCCCTCAGCCCGGCCTGTGCCCTCTCACAGTCTGGGACCCCTCAGTGGATGTCCTATGATGGCCCCAGTCTGCCAGGCGCCTTCTGTGTGTGTGTGTGTGTGTGTGTGTG